>CAJUYG010002410.1:0-13413 GCA_910591675.1 Galerucella calmariensis | reverse complement strand
TGGCCACGCGACAGGCGACAAAAAACGCGTGCATAAAAGCAGCCTTATAATCACTAAGTTATCTTGCAAACACTGACGCCGGCGGCCAGACATCAATGTCGAACGTTCAGTTGAAAATCGAGGAGCGCGTTGTATTTATTATTTTAAATGCTACTTCCATATTTTCATTTATAGGCCCTACATAACAGTTTCGCATTGCCACTTTTTTCAAAAAATAGTTATAATAAAACTACAATAGTATTTTGTATGATTTTTATTTGTATTTATATTTGTACGTAGTGTGTATACTAATTTTAAAATTTTATTCATAATGATTGAAAAGTATCAGATCTTTGCGACCCCCTTTCAGTAGTCTCGCGACCCACAGTTTAAGAAGCCCTGCTCTAGATGGCCATACTATGCCAACTGTTACACGTAAATGTGATTTCAGAGCCGACTGAACGATCCTCCGCTGAAATTATTCAATAAGCATGCGTACCGGGTACAGACTGATGACGGACGTGGGCATTGGCACTGTAAAATATTCAGTTGATAATATTATACCTGGATTTATTTAAGGTCCGCCTCAAGTCGGTTTTGGGCACAGAGGGAAGAAAAAACCTCAAACAAACTTAAGAGTTAAAAAAAGGAGAAAGTTAAGAACTATGTATGTTTTCTCATGAGAATACCTTAAACATATTAAAACCTATAAAATAATGAAAACTTTTAAATTGAAGTAGAGAGTATGTTCAATTTAATGAAATTCATTAATCTCTTAAAAGTTAATTAAAGGGGGGGAGTTCTATTATGGCAAGACATTTTTTTTAATGAAAATGTGGAAAACCCATCATGAAAAGGGGATGTAGAGACGTTGTGGTTGTTTTATATTTACTTTTCGGAGAAAAGAAGTATGAAATTAAATAATATGAAAATTGACGAAATTTTTGGAAAGAGAACTTTCTTCCAATTTTCTCTCTTGATTCAATAGGCATAAACTGGAACATTTCCCAATGGGAAACAAATTCTTAATTGTTGGTGTGAATTTTATCAACAGTAAAAAACACAAAATGAAGAGCGTAAACAATAACATGTTCAAGCTTATTAATTTCCATTAACAAATTATAAATTATCTTTAACTATATCTCTTGATAATCTTTTCGAACTCTCCAATTTGATTTGCAACGGTTGCTACGATCAAAAACCAATAAATTGAATTTCATCTCTTTTTCCGAAACTTCCTTTACAACGACTTCTATTATAATCGTATCAGATTTACGATTGGCAATAGTATTGAATTGGTTGATATCAACCCACAATCGAAGACATTTTTGCTTTTATTTCATTGAATTCAGATTTATTACTTCCTCAGCTGGTAAATTTTGTATCTATTTTATTCTAACCTGAAACCAGGACAATTTGAATTTTAACAAGCCACGCCCAAATTTTGCAAGTTCATCAAAAATTCACCCAACGACGCAACGGTCAACCTACATAATATGTGAGTAAATGAAAAACTTTCAGATATCAAAACATATTGCGTTTTTTTTAACATCTTCAAAGTTTTCTACCTGTTGGTCATCTGAATCTTGATGCTCCGGTTCATTGGCCGAATCTGTGGAAGAACTCTAGGATACCAACTTGAGTTTGTTTGCTTTTTATTTAAAAACTGACTGCTTCTTTTTCCTTTGGGTAGGTTTAATTTTTTTCTGCCGACTTGGTTTTGAATCATTGATATTTCTTTTGACGCCCGAATTTAAAGGTGAATTTCTTTTTTCTATGCTGGCCTCTGTAATTCCTCTTTCTATGGAGTTCTAGTTATAACGGCAGATTTTCCACTTGAAATGTTTTTTTAATTATAACTTTTGAAGTAGCTGAAACAGTCAAGGTGGTAACAAATATTCAAAATTTCCATAACTTAATTAAACGTATTTGAGAAAATAATATTAAGGGCAGTTACCTAATAAAAGAAAGATTAATTTAACCCTTTCCTGCCAATCGAAGAAAAAACAAATAAAAAATTTTTTTGGGTACTTTTCTCAATATTTGGCACATACTGATTATACAAAAAATAGAGAAAGTCAGAACCCTCCCCTCCACTATGATTTTTCGGATGTCCCCCACAAGGGACAAATCCAGTTTGAGTGCACAAAAAATAAAAAGGAAAATTCATTTCAAAGTTGTAATTTCATTTTGGAATTATAAAAAAAAACATATTAACAATAAACTAGTGGCTATGGAACTGAAGGAAACAATTTCTGCCCTTCAAAAGGCATAAATGAACCTTTCATTTTACGCAATATATATGAGTTTTTTCTTTACATCCTTCTAATTTACACCTGGAATTATTTTTATTTTCATCAAAAGAAGGTATATGATTGTAACCATCGTATCTAAATTCATTTGGTGGCTTTGCCTCAGTACATTTTCTTTTGGTATTGACTGGCTCCTCAGAATGCGAAGGTCTGCCTCTTTTTGGTGAAACTTTTGTTAGTATAAGAGACTCAGCCACAGATGTTCGAAACGCCAATAAATCTAATGATTTTCTTTTCGGAATTCCTAATTGCTCCGTTTGAACTTTGTATTCAAGCCATGAATTGGTTATAGCCAAATCAACTGCATGCATAATCATGCGAATTGTCCATTTTCTAGAACGTAAATATGACCTGTATAAACTCAGCAGAAAATCTTGCTTATCAACGCCACCCATAGACTCATTACCGCTTGTGGCCTCTTTACCTGAACATATTCTTTTTGCTTCTTGTCCCACCTTTTACACAAATCCTCTTTACCGATTCCCACAAAATTGGACCCCATAAGTACGGTTTTATTATCGTACCATTTAGTTATCACCGATCCATCATTGCTCACGCAGACTGAAGACGATCCTCGACCTTTTTTCTCAGTTCGTTGTCCGATGGTAGTTTAGGAGAAGAAAAGCGATTAATTCTAATTGTACCGGCAGCGTAGACTGATCTGGCATCCAAATATTGAAAAAGATTGTAGGAGCTGGAATAATTGTCAAAAAATAAATAATGATATGGCTGTTCAATTCGCTCGGACAGTTGCATAACCACGGCGGCTGAGTTTCCAAAATGTGAATATACTGGATTTATTTCCGTTGTCGAGCCTTGGTACAATAAAAATCATAAACAAGTCCACTTCTTCCAGCCATCACAAATATTTTTACACCCCACTTATTGGGCTTATTTTTTACATACTGCTTTACGTTCAAAGCCCCCTTAACCCATTATTGGCCAAGCATTGAAAAAATAGGTTAAATTATTGAATATTTGTTTAAAACAATTTATTAGTACATTAAATAAAAGTAAATAATACAATTTTTTTCACAAAATAAAGAAAAACGTTGGCCGAAACACTTAACTTAAATGGTATTCTTCAAAACAATCGGGGTGTAAATGAACATTACAACTTCTACACATATAAACTGTCTGACTGTGACAAAATCTGCATCTTCTTCTTGTAGGTTGTTTAAATATCAAATGACTTGATTGGTTCCGACGAATATCAGTTGGTATGTTACCAGGAAGTGAAGCTGAAGCTCTCAAGGTATTCATTTTCAGCAGGCGCAATGCAACATTTGATTTAAAATCTATTTGGGACATATTTGTATTGTTTACGATGTTATATAATTTCCACGAGTTTACTAAGATATTACCAATAGTATTTGTAAATAAAGGCCACCACCATTTTTTTCCTTTTATACCAATCCTATAATTAGCTACACCATTATCGTGTAGATCGACGCCACCCATGTAGGAATTGTATTGGGATATTACAAAAGGTTGTGTTACATTGATTACCCTTTTTTCCATTCTGTTGTATCTTTTCGCTGTTTTTATAGGCTCTACATGATAATGTGTACTTATCAAGGTAACGACAGAATTATCACACCATCTAGCCAACGAAATATAAGTATCCCCGTCAAAACAACTATCGTACGATCCTCGTTTTCTGGTTTTTTTTTCATTATTTTGGATGACTCTAACGGAGCATGTTGAGTTCTATCTTCGCGAATTGTTGCAGTAGCAAAAAATCCTTCAGTTTTTAATTGTTTGAATAAGTTGTAAGAGGAGAAAAAATTGTCGAAGAAAACTTCATGATTGTTTTTATTTTTGAGAACTGACAATAACTCTAAGACAACCTGTGGTCCTAAACCCAGAGCATGTTTTACTTTTTGAGGTGATGCTCCTGCATAAGGAATATATTGAAACATATAACCATCGCTTGAACATAGGCACCATAATTTAAATCCAAATCTGACTGGTTTACCCTTTATAAACATCTTACAGGAATGTCTACCGAAATAGGGCACCATTTCCTCATCCACTGCTAACTTCTCTGAAAAGGTATCAAACTGCATAAACTTCTTATTGATTATGTTAAAAAGGGGCCTGATTTTAGAAAACTTGTCATCCTTGTCCAACTTTGTGTTATCATTGAAATGTAAATTCTGTTTTATACTCCGAAATTTATTCCGACTCATACACTGTTTTACTACTTGAACACCTTTGTCTTCTTCTGTGGACCAGTACATATCAGTTTGTGGTAAAACCCAGATACCCAGATAGCACTAATATCCCAATAAAATTTAGTAGTTCTGATTTCGATACCGAAAATTCATGTCGGTTGTTCTGTTGTACATATGCGTTAGAATAGTTTACTATCATCTCTTGAACCTCATCATCAAAGAATTTAAAAAATATATCCAGTGGAGATGTTCCAGCGAGGTTGTTTACCAAATCTTCTCTAATTTCCTGTTGTTTAGATATCGGAAAATTGTTGTGCATAAACTCACCTTTTCTCCAGTTTACTTTCTGTTCTTGTTTTTTGTTTGCACCTCTCTTACGTTTTGCTTGGTTATTCTCCTGGCCAGTCGCTGTTTCTACCTCAATTTCCTCTAAATCTTCCTCCCTTGTATGAATTTCAAAAGAACCAGCTATATCCACCTTTTGTAGTTCATTTTCTGTCATCTCCTCGGAAAACAACTCTTCGTCGGTCAACTCGTCAACATCGGGTGGAATATAAACAACGTCAATTCGATCTAAAATAATTCAGACCGTACTAAGATTTATCAAGATATGTATTATGTATGTACCTAATATGTATTTTACCAGTGATAAACAACCTGCTTACCTTGTTCTTGTTCAATATCCATAAGTACCTCTTCTAATGCCAGTTCCAATTCCTTTTGTGTTAGTATTTTCGACATTTTTTATCAGAATGATCCACAATAGTTTTTTATATGATTGTTTACCGATAAACGCTCAAAACGACCCGCTTTATATAGAAGCCTAACAATGACTAACCGAACGTCTTACGATAAATAGCAATTCAACAGGTCTGAACGTGTCTAAAACCTGAGTTTACTTATTAGGCCAACGTTGCGTTCGCGCAACGCAGCACTTTACTGCAATAGAAGCAAAGTATGACAAATAAAGTAAACAATTTTTTTGTACAGAACTTTTATTTCAACCTTTTTTTAACTGTCTATCAAAAATAATAGCAGCTGGTTATAACTCAGAACGTATTATTAATTCGAAAAGTATCTCGCTCAAAAAAGAGAAAATTTGCCCATTTTCAAGTAAACAAAATTTTTATTATTTATTTATAAAAAATGTCTAATTTTTTTTACAGTTTTATTTAACGTTGCTATTCACAAAAACATAAATATATTATAGATAAGATTGTTTATTTTTACAAAAAAAAAATAAAAACTGTGGTGTTGCGTGTACGCAACAGTGGCAGGTAATGGGTTAAATGGTACCATTCGCTCATCAACACATAAATGTCTTTCCAAAGGAAGTTCCTGATACCGCTTTCTAAGCGACTCGTATAAAATTCGAACTTTCCAAAACGTCACTATTATCCGTCCCTCTTGTAGTAATGTCCACTAAATGAAGAGCATTCCGTAGTTTGTAAAATCGTTTGAGGGACATATTTTCTTTTATTATAGGAATTCCATAAGGACTACTCCAATACATGTCTGCTCGGGGAAATTGTAAATTACCCATCAGGATTTGAATACCCATCAAGAGTTTTACTTCGTCTGTTGTTGTCGGCGGAAATCTGTTTATTTGTTTATGAACAGCGTACAGGTTGGTCATGTCTCTCATTACGTCAAATATTTTATTTGGAATGTATTTTTGAAAAATATTTACAGGTGTAGGTAACTCGTTGGGTGGGATGCCATTTATGTATTGGCCTTGTATCGTAGGATATATTCTGTAGCCACCTAATGTCTCCTTTTTCTGTCAATCCATACTTTTCACAAAAAGATTTGATTTCTTTTTTTGTTTCATTGGACTGTTGTTGATACTCTGTTCCTTTCTGTTCTGCTAGTATGGGCTCCTCCAAAGTAGCAGGTTCGTTTTCTCAAACATATTTTCTTCTTCAGTAACCTGCCAGTTATTTTGGTTGGCACCATCTCCATCGTCGCCACCTAAATCATCATCTGACATTCCTGATAGCTCCGACTCGTCATCATTATACAGCAATTCAAGCAGTTCTGTTTCTGTTAGTGGTCTATTTCTTCTTTGCATATTTCTGGAAAGTGTAAAAACCTCAAGTAAGATCTCTTAGATGTTCCCTCGTATACACTAATATTTTCAGCCAATCTGGCAAATGTGAAAACCACAACTAACATTTCTTATACGCTTCCTCGTATTATTCAGCTATCGCTAATATTTGCAGCCAAGCTGGCATTGTCCCTTCATGGGGACACATTTATTTAGGACCTGTGTATACAACACCTAGTAAGCGCAACTTAATTTTACAGTTATAGTTCTCAACAGACACTCTTGTATTACTAATTAAAAAAAAGAAAACTTACCTTTGTAAAATAATTCTCAGAATAATCGAAAAACAAACAGCGTGAAATAAACACGTGGTTTCTTACCAAACATTGTTAGGTGGTGTCCGTACAGAGGGACAATGACTGAATCAATCATTCTCCCAACAGTTCTCACGTTTCAAGCAATAGAAAATAACGTCCCTCCTGTGGGACATTTCCAGGGAAAGGGTTAAAGAAAAAATAAACAGTTTATTGTTCAATAAAAAAACCTGCAAGAACGTTTGGTAGCTTTATTTTACAATCTATTTTGGCAAGTTTCACATAACAATTTGGTTTCACTATGAGCATGAGCCTTACAAACATAATTATTACACCTGCTACAAGTGGTACGATGTTTGTTGTCAAGAGTTGAAGGACATAAGTAACATCTACGGCGTTTTCCTGGAGTCCTTGGACCCTCTTGGCGCGCTCTTGCAGTGTACTCAATTCCCAGAACTTTGGTGATGATTGATCCAATTTCCCTAGGAAGTCTTGTTTCTATTAGACGTCGCCTCAAATGGGGTTCTACTAGCGACTGCCCTAACTCAATAACACATTTTCTTCTGGAATTGTCGCTATCAGTACCGGTTTTATACAAAACAAATGAATTTACGGATGCTATATTCATAATGGCATACCAAATAGCACATGGCCATCTCCTTGTTCTTCGGCCTGTGTCGTAGTTGGCACACTTCTGATCCAGTGCATCTACGCCGGCTTTAGTGGAGTTATAATATAGTATCATTTCTGGTTTATTAGAAACTGCATCTACTTTGTTGTCGTGGAACATAGAAGATACTATTAGAACATATTTATTAGGTTTTGGAACATGGGAAACCAAAGTTTTATCTTTGGTGAAGACAAATTTAGACGTGCCTGTTGCAGTTTTCCTATCTGGGATAATGCTTTGAGGTATTTCACGTTTGTTTTTTCGGATGGTACCGACATAGGTTAGTTTATTTTTTTGTAATTCATCAACCAGTTCGATGGATGTAAACCAGTTGTCTGCGGTGATATTTCTATTAGTGTTTTTGACTGAATCAATTAGAGATAACACTGTCTGGGTAGGAACGGACAATTTACGTGGGTAAGGTTGTTTATCTGATTTGCCCGTATATACGAAAGCACTCAAAAGATAATGAGTCTTTGCATCGCAAAGACATAAAATTTTTAGCCCGTACTTGTTAGGTTTGCTTTTCATGTATACGCGAAATGCACATCGTCCTCTAAAGCCAACAAGCATTTCATCTATGGTACAACATTCTCCAGGAATATAACAATTTTTGCAATTTTCGATAAATGATTCAAAAACTTCACGTATGGGAGAAAATCTATCTGCTTTTATTTCATCTCTGGTACTAAGACTATCAAATCGTAATGCAACCAACAAAAACAAAAACCTTTTTAGTGACATTGTTCCTCGAAAAATATCTCGTCCGGTGCCATCCGTGGCAAATAGCCCTTCGACGTCTTCATGATTAGATTTGAAAACTGATGACAAATACAGTAATCCAAAAAACGCTTTCATTTCAGTTTCATCTGTATGATTCCAAAGGTGGCTGTTTTTCCATACTTGTGTGATAAATCTGAAATTTTTTCATTTGTGCACTCCACAATAATGCCAATAATTTCATCAGTTATTAGAAGTGACCAATAGCGTATTGGTATCTTTTCAACTACATTTCTTGCTTCGCCTTTCAGGCCTGGAAAGTGCATAATAATATTATGACTTCTAGTCTTTCTAATGTTAATGTGATGACCCATATTTTCAATCCCTTTGAAGAAAAAAGCCGCCCAATGGCGTGCCTAATTTTTTTTTTATAAATTCGAATATCGTGAAATAATGTTTTTTAAATGTAATTCAAATTAATATAGTGGATTAAAATTAACCTGCATCAAATTTGTGATACAATTTTTTCTAAATAATGCTCATTTAGCCAGACAATCTGAGAAGATCGTCTGCCCAGCAAGAACCACGGGGAGGTATGAGCTATTCTTACCAGGAAAAAAGGATTGGGTCGGGTATGTTAGTAGGAACATGGAGTTAGTTTTTTTTTGTTTCAATTTTTATTTTTTTCAGTTTTTTTTGCTTTTTTATTGGATTTGGAAAATATATAAGTACTACTATTATAAATAACCGGAATTCTCAGAATCTTCTGAAGTTGAATCGTTTTCAAGTTGAATAACTATTGGTGCTATGTTCGCAATAGGCGGTAAATCCGTATATTATTTTTCGGTTTTTATTACATGGGCCACGCAATTTTCCCATATATCGCTATAATTTTCATTAAATACTTGCCGAATATGGTCAAGGATGACTGCGCTCAAAGTTGGCGACTGATTAAATTTCCGTAAACGGCTTTTTACTGTACCCCAAACCATTTCTATTGGATTGAAGATATAATAGTATGGAGGTAATCGCAAAAGGGTATGACCGGACCTACTGCAAATTATCATCAATGACATATTCTTTTTGGAAATTCCTACTTTTTATCATTTCAATCAATTCTTTTTTTACCGGAATCTTTTCAGGAAAATCAATGTTTTTAGTTCTCATGAATTTTAAAATTTCATCTTTTTTCGTGGTGATATTGGGCATATTATTCAATATTCGCGAATGATACGAAGCGTTGTCTATTACAATTACCGAGCTCGGCGGAATATTAGGCAAAAGCTGTTCGTCAAACCATTTTTCAAATAAATCGGCTGTCATATCTTCGTGATAATCAGCGGAAGACTTTGTTATATTTTTAGCCGACAATAGCAACGCATTAGGTACAAAACCATCTTTACTTCCGGCATGAAGAATAATAACGCGTTTTCCTCTTGAACACGGAGTATCCAAAGAACAATTTTTTGTGTCGTCAACCCAACCATACTTGACAACATCATGAGTATCGAACCAAGTTTCATCTAAATAAATTATTGTTCTGTTTGAATCACGGTACCCTTTTATTTTGCGCAAATACTCCTGTCTAAGCTCAACGATACGCCTAGATTCCATTATAACCATGCGATTATCTAACTTCTTATATTTAAATCCACAATTTATTAAAACCGCGCGCAGTGTTTCTAAACATTGATAGTTATAATCAGGAATATCCCGCAATTTATCGCGAATCAGTTCTAGAGTTGGTACCATATTGTCCTTATAAAACCCGTAAATAATCCGTTTAATAACATGTTTCGTAGCATTGTCAACCTTACTCAGTTTTTGATTTGAACGTTTTCGCTTTAAAGAATGATCCCTAACAGTGCCTAGTTTAATTACTTTGTAAATCGTTGTAAACCCGATTTTCGTCAATTCGTGAATTCTCGCGATAGCCGCAATAATCAGAAATGACAGAATTTTCTTTTTTCAAACTTGCGTACATATTTAAAACAACGCGTTGACACTGAACATGTAAATCTTTGTTTTTAAATTCGGCCCTATCTTCATCATTTATTGCTGAGTCATTTGCATTTGTTTGTGGCGCCAAATTATTAGATTCCCTCGCATCACCTTGGACTGTCGTTTCAAATGGTCTCCAAAATGCCATTTTAATTAATTACAAATAAATTATATTCATAAAACTCACCCCAACGTCTATGAACAAATATTATATTGATAACAATTCACTCAAGTCCACGAACAAATAAATATTATATTGATATCAATTCACTTAACTCACTCGACCAAGAAATTAGATACTACTATTATTTTAAATATTTCTTTAAAACAAAATTCACACACGCCCCTGAATCGAGACAGAATACTAATTTCTCTCTAATATCGCAGGCCACCCTCGGCGCTAAATTTTTTATATTACAGTGGTCCGCCTTAGTAAGTGACCCGTTACTCCGTTATATTATAGACAATAATTTAACTTGATGATTGTATGATCTCGAACATGTGTGCTGCGTTGCGTTGCCGTTGACCACGCATATCTATTTTTCCCATAGACATATTTTGGTGATCTAGCAACGGTATCCGTTTCGTCTGGACTACTTGATGCTGTTGGACTATTCCTGCCCAAGTCATTTTCACTTGATGACTCACCGGTTACAGCATTTTCATTTTCATAGTCTTCATTTTCAATGTTATATCCATCATCCGAATCGTGTTCAATATTGATGGTACACGAATCACTAATATCACCGTCATCTTCATTCAGAAATAAGTCTTGTACTTCTGTTGATGTATACCGTCGACCGTCAATAACAACTTGATCCATTTTGCACTAAAATTTAACTTTGAACTACAATCTATTTGAACAACAATCTTACGTAACTGGTATCGTCGGGTCCGTGTTGACCCGAAGAAGCACAATAAGGTAGATACAGTGATTGTTTTGAACTGAGATTTGGTCTGCCGATAGATACACACACTCGCCAGGAAGTCACGAAACCATATCTCCGTAAACGTAAAAACACGAACTGTGAATATTTGAGGCGGCGGGTCAAAAATGACCCGACGATACCAGTTAAGGATTAAATGCGTTTTTATCAGGAGGAAACATTCCACTTTTTCTAAACCCGTTTATAGCTCTATCCATGGTGGCCGCTCTTGAATAAGCTTTCACAAAAAGCCTGATACAACACGCCCTGGGTTAAGCCTAAGCCAGTTTGTGATCTCTTTGAATGGTGACATAAAAGCTACGTCCTACGTACTACTACGTCCTACGTACCTAGCTGTGATCAACAAAGATACGCGCTCGGCTGAAGTAATTTCACCAATTTGGTATTATCCTTTTTTCTCTCACAACTTTAATATGCTTGTGTTGCACTATGGTTGGGCCAGTTTAATCACAGTTGAAGATCCTGACTGGATTTTTATAAAAATTTTCGAGAAAAGGATCATGTAAATCGAAAAATGCTGCAATAATATCTGTGGTTAATGACTTGATGAGCGCATTATGATATTCTTGGGGGCATTCTCAATGACAATTATTTACGCCTGCAATAAATCCAGAAAATAATTTCTTCCAGCACTTTCTTTTGCTACATGATTGGAGCTTTTCATAAGCCTTTCATAAACTGTATGCCAATCTGCACACGTCTCTTCGGGTAATTCAAAAAAATGTCTTCAATTTTCTAAGCAGTGATTTGCAAGCATTGGCTCCATTTCTTGTGGAAAGACTCCCTGTACGCAGAACCACGACTAAACGACGTTATAACTGGTCATTTTTAACTAGACATGACGTCAGCATATGACGACAATATAACGTGAAAATGACTTCCTAATGTCACATACCTTTGACGTCATATTTGGAACGACATTTTCACGACATGAAGTGAGGTGAGTTGACGTTTATTTCACGGCATAAAATGTCGTCAATTTCACGTTTTTAATAATTTTGTTTTAACCAATTATTCACCTAAATGAAACCAATTAATGTGGAAGGTTACCATATATATTTCAGACGGATATACAAAACAAAAAAATTGAATCTAAATCCAAATTATTCCATGCAGAACAGGAATTGCTACAAAACTATCTGTATACAAGCTGAAACTTACAATTATAATTACAAATAGGTATAGTATATTAAGTATTAAGAACGGTAAGGGTTGTTTACCGGTCGACAGCAACGTTTGGAGGCTTCGCTACGCTAAGCCTCTAATTTTGCTGGAGACCGGTATTATCCTTAACGTTCGAGATGCTTATACCATTTTTTGCGCGATCGTATTAAATTTCGAATAAAACAATTTAAATTTCTTCGAAATGAACGAAATGTCAAAAGTGACATTTATATTTCTCGATCAGTTTAAAATATAATTTGCATTTTGGTGAAATTGTTTTTTTATTACTTTTCATATTGTTCTGTTCATTGAAAAAATATAAATAAACTTTGTTCCTTTTGTGTAATGAATGAAGTAATATATTTTTTTGGTGACCCATTTTACCTATTTAAAGCACGCCTCGAGAAACGTCTAAATCTATGGTCCAAATCATGTCTAAATGACAATTTTTTTTATTATTGATCTGACAGGAGTAGCTTGTAACGTCAAAACTTTTATTCGAACAATATTTAACAATGTCAAATTTATAATTTAAAATGGAAAGTGCCATTGGTATTGTTTGAAATATTAATATTTCGATTTCCCAAATCTTAGGAAATTGTATTTAAATTAATACTATTGACATTCACAGAACTCAATAAGGTTGAACTTTCATCAAAATACAAATTAGTTTATGTTTTCCTCATTTCCATGACAACGCAAGGTATACATCATATTATATACATCACGAATTCAACCATTTGACATTCAGTTCTTATTTCCATCTATGATTTCCATTTCTTGTTGTTGTAGTAGTTATAGACCAGTATTTATAATATAATTTCATAGTGCACCAATAAAAAAAATAGCGTGAAGTATTCGTGGATAACTGTCTTTAAAACACTTGCTCTATTTCGAGCATGTTCGCAAAAATCGCGCATGTTTTAAAGATCTTAATATCCACTTATACTTTAATATACTAATTTAGGACCACTTAAATGTATGCAGGGCTAGGACGTCGGTAAGTAATTTACTTACCGACGTCTGAACGGTAAGTAAATCACTTACCGACGTGTTAGACTTAGAAACCAGTAAACACAACC
>CAJUYG010002409.1:6960-32637 GCA_910591675.1 Galerucella calmariensis | reverse complement strand
TCATGTGTTGTGAGGGCTCTTGCAAGATCTCCCCAGTCAGTATAACCCTTTTTGTGCCAGTCACTAATGGAATAATTATCAAATGATATTCAACAGAAGCAATAAACGGCATCATTTGTTACAGAGTATATTAACCAATTTCTCTTGACGACTTCCGTATTGCTCAATGTTTTCAAATAATAAGAGAGCGAAAATCTTTGCCTTGCTTTATTAACAGAAAATTCGAACTCTTTAATTTGGTATGGCCCTCTTTCAATTTGACGTATTTGACGCATTTTAGATGACATACAGGAAATGTTCCATAACGCAGGATCTGAAGAAACTACGATTATTATTTGTTCGCTATAACTAATATCCTGAGTTATTCTTTCTTGGATCTTTCCAACAATTTTTCCTGGATTTGATTGGAAATGTACTGAATTTTCATCTGCGGAATCCTAAGTCTTTGACGAAGTAGATCTTGATATGGCTCATCAACACGAGATTTTTGTACTAAAAATACCTTCATAGCATAACTTAGTTTTTTTCTTTGAGCCAGATTTGTATTGATGATATAGCTATTCTTAAAAAAATATGTTTCCTATTATAATAACATGAATTATTTTCTGATATTTTATATAATAACTTTGTTAGTGCTTACACATATGGGAAAAAGTTGAAAGTTTAAGTTTTAAATAAAAAACAGATGCATTATTATTTTTTTAGTTCGCTCTCCAAATGCCGCCCTTGCGTAATGCCACCTGATGCAGTCGCCTTTCTGCTTCATAGTACCGCACGGCCCTGTGTGCTCCAACAGATCCGAACTATACTCAATACTATACGTTGTGTATGAAGGGCACATACACATTAGACTGTCACATTGTGAGTTAATATATATAAGAGAAGGAGAACCGAGTTACTGTAGACGTCCCACTCGCTCTGAAACGCATTCATAGTGCTCTTGCACTCATACTCCCGGCTGATCATTTTCATGTTTAGGGGCTGTTCGAAAGTCAAACATGTAAAAATGAAGAAGGTTTATTGATTTTTTGTGGCGTTTTAAAGCGTCTGACAAAAGTTTTGGTCCATGGAAAGTTTCTGACAGTTATGATACTACTCTAGAATATTTTCATACAAAACATATATAAAAATAAGACATACAAATTTAAGTGAAGTATTGTAACTCTTATTTTTAGTTACCTTTCTCTCCTGATACCTGCCCAGGTGCCCTTGGGTTAGCTCTACAAACACACAGGTATTCAAAGCACACGAGATGCTACTGAAACTAAGATTTCATCTATTTGAAAATAAGTTATGTCTTATTGCTCTGGGATCTTGGGCTATTAGTAGTTTGGTAGTTATTGAATTTAAAATTTAATTATTAGATAAAAAGTAATCTTGCAGGCTTCATGAAAACATTATCTTGATAACTGCAAATTTTTTGATATGTAAAGGTTATATGTTTTTAACGTGAAAAGCATTGAGGAATACAAAATAAAATAAAAATATTTTCAAATGCCAGTGGCGTAAAAAATGGGAGGGGAAAGGTGACATATTCATTTTGTTTTTTAATGTTAATTTTTGTAATAAATCTGAAAACACTAACAGCCTTATTAATAATAAACATGATACTAGCATACTAACTAATGGTTACTAAGAGCGTACTTATAGCATGCTAAGCAAATCATATTAATAATTGAATACTTTTGAAACACCTAACAAACAATATGTTTTTATAAGATGAACATGACAACAATGTAAAATACGTAAACGGCTATATTATCATTATATTATTCACTCTTATTCTTTTTGTAAAAAATCTTCGTGTCAGTTTGACAGAATAATCCTTCCGCTTTGAGGACAATCAATCAAACTGACATTTGACTAAAAAAAGTTAGGTTAACTTGAACATGGTGTAAAACATACCCTAACTGATTACTAAGGATTTGGTATCATTCTAGTGTTGAATGTATTTATTAATATGCCTTTTAATAAATAAGTTTTAAAGACATGCTAGAATAATCTAAATTTTATTATTAATAAGGCTGTAAATATTTCCGAAACAGTTGAAGATAAGTAAATGACATGGGTTTATTGAATAAAAAAAGTATTAACTTGCAAGTCATAACTTATAAGAAAAAGCTAAAACTTCTAAGTGGAAGCTAGTACTTATTTTTATTTGAATAAAAACTAGAACTCTCTCGAAAGTAAATACTGGAAAAATCTTTTGAATTTTGAGTGATTATTTATAAGTACTTACTTATATTTACAAGTGTTTACTTTTTTTGTTGTCTCCAGTATTGCTTGACTGACAGATAGTAGTACTATTTTCAGCTTCATCACACACGTAATCGGAGTCTCCAGGACTCTCCATTTCATCTAATGCGAACTCAAAATCATCTCGTAAATGCTTGATAATGTTATGTAAAACAGCACAGCAAACAATAATTTTTGGAACTTTTGACAAAGATGTTTTAACCTTGTGTCCTAGACTGCGAAACCTTTGCTTTACTTGTCCAAAAACTCTCTCAATTACAACTCTTTCCTTGGAGTGAGTGATATTGAATAATTCTTCAATTCGGTTTTGAGGATTTTTAAAAGGTGTTAATAGCCAAGGAGCAATTCCATATCCACTATCTCCGAGAAGGCAGAAATTACCCCGAAATCTTGCTACATTTTCATATATGGAACTTTGTTTCCAAATTCTGGAATTGTGAACACTTCCAGACCATTGAGCTTCTACACTTGTAATCAATTCATTAACATCACAAGTTACTTGCACATTTATCCTAGCAAATCCTTTTCTGTTGATAAAATCATCGCCAAATTCCTGGTGGTTTTTTAATTTGAACATGAGTGCAATCTACAGCACCAATGACTGTAGGAATTTGGAATTGATTCGACCATTTAATTCTTGCTTCTTCCATGGCATCTAGATTAGATGGAAATTTTATCCAATGGTGGGTCTTTTCTAATATACAATCAGCTACTTCACTTATGGTTTTGCATACTGTAGTATGATGAACGCCAAAATCTTCACCAATACCTGTTTGAAATCCGGTATCACTAACATATCGTAGGAGTATCTCCATCTTTTGCCGAGATGCAAGTGCACCTCCTCTGGATTCATCTTTCTCTGGTAAAAAATAATCCGAAATATAGTCTACACTTTCACTTTCAAAACGCAACTAGAGCTTAGATTTGCTTTGGCTGATGCTTCTTCTCTTCCTGTAGTTCTTCCTGTTAGGAACATTTATGAAGTCCACCATGTTTAACAATATACTAGCAACTACCATAGGAAAAAGGATGCTTTATTTGTACCTTAAAAATCAAGTTATAACTTACTAATTTAAGACAGATCTTATTTTTATTCGAATATAAATAAAATAAGCCAGTACTGGAAAAATCTTTATATTTTAAGTAACTACTTCAAACCAGAAGAGTTTGCTTATGGCCATAAGTAATCCCTTTTACATGAAGTAGTCACTGACCTTTTATTCAATTTATACCAAGAAAATACTTAAATAAGAGGAAGTAGAAGCCAATATTTTTTTTTATTCAATAGACCTTTTGTACATGAATTATGTCCAAAATTTTCTGGAGAATCCAAAAAAAAAGAATAAACAGGGGGTTTCATTTAAAAATTGAAAATTTAAAAAGTTGGTACGTGTCACTGTCACATGACACACTGTATATAAATTTTTAAAAATGTATTCCATTTGGCTGTTCCACACTGTATATAAATCTTTTTTTTTTATAAAATAATCCATAATTATTTCATCATGAACATAATTGAAAACAATTTCATAAAATTGATTATAAAATTAACCAAAAACCTATCGTTTCAAAATAGGCATGACTGGGGTAGTGGACGCAATAACGACAGGGACAGGGACCGTAACTCCGATCTTCAACCGCGCAATGATCGCTGGCAGGAACCAGAACGTTCTTCTAGGGCTGGCGACAGAGAAGCAGGAGGAGGTAGGTGGAACGACAATGGAGGCAACGGCGGTGGCGGTGGTCGCTGGAGCGAAAACCGCAGGAACATTTCCTCCGAGAACGATTGGACCGTCGCACTGCCAAGAGACGAACGCGTTGAACAAGAATTGTTTGGCACTGGCAACACTGGAATTAATTTTAGTAAATATGAAGATATACCGGTGGAGGCAACTGGAGACAGAGTCCCCCGTCACATTACATCTGTAAGTTGAAGCTTTTATTAGTTTTACCATATTAATTTCATATGCAATTTATAGATTTAGTTATATTTCAGTGTCGTAACGTTATCTAGTGGGCTGATAAAATAACTTGTTAGTTTGAATAAAGCCGTAAAGTATTCACAACAATATAGAATCTAATTATTCCTAAATAAACTTGAACTACAATGCAAAATGTGTACTCTAACAAGATTCCATAATCACAGTGCATGCGGATGACTCTTTCCTACATACAAAATTAACAGAGAAGTGGCTTGGGGATTATAAATATTGAGTAAATTTTAGAAGTTAGACAGAAGTAATGAAAGAAAGAAAGAGCTAAGAGAACTAAATGATATATACGTTTTTTTAAAAGGAGCCGTCCCTTCGCCGGCACCACCTCAGCCTCCTGGGCTTATTGTAGATACTCCTAGTGCTCTGACTACAGTCTATTCAGCTAATCCGTTCCCTGTATTAGCTCATACAGGTTCTTTGCTGGTTGGTTGTAGAAGTCTTCTGGAGTCATTTGGGTTCTGCCATACAGTTTCTGCCTCCTGTGGTCCAGTGTCTCACAGCTGCATAGTATATGCATAGTATATACCGGGTGGTGACTCGATCTTAGGACCATAGGATTTTAACATGGGAAATCAGAAAATCCTGAATATTTGCTTCCTAGCAAAAGAGAACCTAATGAAATTTTGTGTGGACGTAAAGTACATTATTTCTGACAATATTGCCATAAAATAATCAATGTTTGATAGCAAGGAAGTTTAAAAATTAAGAAAATAAATTTAAAAAAACAACATATATTAAAGTACTTGAATTTGACAGTTGCAGTCGGAGTCGGTTATAGCGCAGAGATAGGAGCGGTTGGTTTCTACGCGGATGGTCCGGGTTCGAAACTAGCATAATATCTCTCTTTTTTTATTCTTAATAAAATTTTGTTTTTTATAGTGTTTTAAATAAAATAATTTTATAAGTTGTTAAAATTTTAAAACGATAAAATAAATTAGGCATGTTATCACAGAAAACAGATTTAATGAAATTAACTAAAAAACGAAGAGTAAAAGAATAATAACTAATTGTAAGAAATTTATGCGTCTAGAGTAAATGTTCAAACAAATCACCATAATTCGCTGAACAAAAACCAAGTCTATCATAAAAATTCCGCCGCACATTTGCTAATTGTTTATTCGAAATTTTCGCACATTCTTCAATTATTTTTCGCTTGAGAGAATCAATATTGGGGTGCCTTGTTTTGTAAATTTTAGATTTTAAATGTCCCCATAAAAAAGTCATTTGGTGCCAAATCAGGTGATCGAGCTGGCCAATGGATTGTCCACTATGTCCTATCCAACAATTACCAAAAGCGTTATTTAAATGTAATTTAATTGCATTGGATGAATGAGCCGGACATCCATCCTGCTGAAACCAAATAACATTGTCGCCAGCAACATTTTCAATTGCAGGTTCGATATTATTTTCTAGTAAAACTAAATATTTTTCTCCATTAAGTTTTCCCTCAATGAAGAATGGACCTATGATATTAGGACCCAATACCCAATCCAGACATTAACAACTAACACGATATTGGGAACGATTATTAATGATTAAATGTCGGTTTTCTTGGTGCCAATTTCGAAAATTTTGCACATTTGGTTCTCCAATTATGCTGAATGTACTTTCATCGGAAAAACAAATATTCCTAATGAAATTTCGGTTTCTGTGAACCCGATTCAAAATATCTTCACAAAAAACCATTCTGTTGAATTTATCTTCCTCAAAAATTTCTTGATGTACCGAAAATTTATACGATTTGTATTTATGTTTTTTTAATATTTTAAGGGCACTTGTGTGGTGAATACCCAACCCGGAACTAACTTGCCTTAAACTAATGGAAGGGTCATAATGCACAGCAGCGAGTACATTTACTTCATTATTTTGTAAATTATCAGTTTCTCTTGGTTTCTCAGGTTCTTCATATGAATATTTCTTACAAGATTTGCATGGAACAAATACGGAGCCATATATGTTTTGATTTTGAATAACTATTTTTATAGTTGTTGCCGAAGGGATTGGTTTATCAGGATATAAACCCGCGAAGGTATCTCTAACTTCATTGATACTATTACCAGTATAGTACAACTTAAAAAATAAGTTTTTATCACTAATCGAACAAACTGGAACCATTATGCAAAAAATTTCACAAAATATTTATTTTGACAGCTAACGATTTCAATTGTTGCAATGCCATGAAATAAAAAAAATCACATTGATAATCTAGCTGTCAACATTACAATAATATTGTACTAAACTTATTTTATCATTTTAAAATTTTAACAACTTATGAAATTATTTTATTTAAAAAACTATAAAAAACAAAATTTTATTAAGAATAAAAAAAGAGAGTTAATTATGATAGTTTCGAACCCGGGCCATCCGTGTAGAAACCAACCGCTCCTATCTCTGCGCTATAACCGACTCCGACGGCAATTGTCAAATTCAAGTACTTTAATGACAGGTTGTTTTTTAAAATTTATTTTCTTAATTTTTAAACTTATTTGCTATCAAACATTGATTATTTTATGGCAATATTGTCAGAAATAATGTACTTTACGTCCACACAAAATTTCATTAGGTTCTCTTTTGCTAGGAAGCAAATATTCAGGATTTTCTGATTTCCCATGTTAAAATCCTAGGAACTTTTTTAATACTCTGTATAACATAATACAATATTATATCATTGTCGTATTGTAGTCAAGTAGAATTGAAATTAGAAGTAAAGGGTGTCCCCTTACAACACTGCGACTTTTTTTTGAAACATGGGTCTTTAGGCTACAATCGGTCAAATGTTTATTAAAATATCTGAGAATTTACAAGATATTAGACATTATCGCACTAATAAATCACCCTAAAAATAAGAAAAAAGATTGGACTGTTGGATTTTCATAATAACCATAGTTTGAGGCATGAAATAAAATTATTCCGAGCCAAATCTAATTAAAATTTACTAAAGTAAACTAAATAAAAGAGAAATATGATTATCGAATATTATAATAGTAAATTCACTACCTGTTTATAAATTAACATAAGGAAAGTGGAGCGTTTGTCAGGAAAAGCACCCTCGAGATGACATCTGAAAAGGAGATGAAAAAAATTCCTTAGTAACCAATTTATAAGAGATTTGGAAATTAGGCTAAAACAACAAAATTGTAAATGATAGTTCGTATATTTCAAACCACAATATAATTGAATGATATTCTTGAAGTAATTTAAAAATAAAACTTAATAAAGTGCAAATGACTCTTGGGTCATGTATGTATGTATGTATTTTTGGGGTGACATTCACTGAGACCTAAAAGATCTATTGTGCCCCCTTACTTCTACTCAGTTTCTGAGGAGAGTCCCAGAAACTAGTAGTTCCTTTAGTCCTATTTCCCGGAGGAATTTTAGGATGTCTGCAGGCTTCAACTTCAAATGTTCCTCTTGTATCCAGTAATCTTCCAGGTGCTGTGCTATAGAATTCTGGAGTACTGTGCAGTTGGAAAGTATGTGGACGGGGGTTTCTTCTTCCATTCCACAAAATCTGCATTCTTCTTTCTCCACTATTTTGAGCTTTTTAAAGTGCCCATTCAGGCGACAATGCCCCGTTAGGATCCCTGTTGAAACTTTTGGCGCAGTTTTACTTTGACTTGCATGCATTCATTTGATCTCAACAGGTTGTAGTCACCCAGAAGAGTCTTTGATTGTATAAGACCCTACTAGATCTTTCCAATGGTCAGATCTTCTCTTTTTCTTGGTTTACCTATTTCTTCCAATATTACATTGGGGCTGATTCCGCAAAAGGGTTCAGGCCCCCAGAAAGGTATTTCAGTCCCCCTCTTTGCTAGTTCATCTGCTATTTCATTTCCTTCTATTTTTGTGTGTCCTGAAATCCATAGTAAGGTGACTATGTTGTTCTCGCCTAGTTCATTGAGTTTGTCTGGGCATTCCCACACCATTTTGGAATTGATTACACAAGAGCTCAGTGCTTCAATGGCTGCTTGACTATCCGACATTATGATAATCCTTTGTCTACTGTATCCTTTATTGATATTGAACTGGGCGCACTTTCTCATGGCGTGGATTTCCGTATGAAAGATACTTGGGGTTTTTCCCAAGCTTTCAGAGTGTTTGGTTCCTGGCCCGAACACTCCTATCCCAGTTCCTTCTATTGCTTTTGAGCCGTCTGTGTACCATTGTATGGCATTCTTTCCACGTCTGGTAATGGTATTTGGATCCCATTCCTTCTTATTGCTTAATTTCGTAACGAATTTCTTTGACAAGTTATACTTTTTCATCACACCGTTTTGTACATGTCCCAGGTTGTCTGATTTCTAAGAAGTGAGGAGGTAGTTTTTTTAAATGATTCCCTCTCTACTCAGTCTGTATCTTGTTCCTTCTGCAACGCTTTCCACCGCTATATGTAGAGAGGTGAGGTTGAGAATCACTTCCATGGCTGCCGTTGGGCATGTTCTCATTGCTCCTGTAATGCATATACAGGCTAGTCTTTGAATTTTAGAGAGGTTTTCTCTCGTCGTCCATAGGCTAGTTCTACTACTACACGCAATGGCTCCATAAGTGATGATTGGTCATAGAAAGGTAATAAAAGTCAATTCGCGAAATATCTCTACGGTCTCAAAATTGCTAGTCCGCTGTATTTATCATTTATCATGATAACAGTGTAATAGGTCTTCAGTAATATAATAGGAGTCAACTCGCAAAGTATCCACTACTTTCAACTATCGAAGTATTAAGGGTCAACTCGCGATGTATAAAATTATGTTAATTTTTTGTAATCTCAGATATCCATGTAATGAAAATCAAACATTTTTTATCTGTAGGGACATATAAAATGCTTTTTTTTTTTCCCTTCGGAGCCGTCCTTTCGCCGGTACCACCTCAGCCTCCTGGGCTTATTGTGGATACTCCTAGTGTTCTGACTACAACCTATTCAGCCAATCCGTTCCCTGTATTAGCTCATACAGGTTCTTAGCTGGTTGATTGTAGAAGTCTTCTGGAGTCATTTGGGTTCTACCATAAAGTTTCTGCCTTCTGTGGTCCAGCGACTCACAGTTGCATAGTATATGCAGAGCTGTTTCGGTATCCTTTTTGCATCTTCTGCATGTAAGGTCTCCGTTGTACAGCCCTATTTTGTTTAGGTGCTCCTTTGTGGGAAAGTGTCCCGTAAGTAGCCCCGTAGTGGTGCGCAGTTTGTTCCTGCTCATAAAATATATATATATATATATAAAATGCTTTACCTACGACCCCCCCTGTAATCAGTCAATAACACACAGTCTGTATAAATGTAATGACGTCTATTACGCACTGTAAAAAAAAATGCACAGCTGTAAAGTAAATCGCACGGCTTCCCTAGCAACATCTTAGCAACTGTCAATAGACGTCGCCATTTTATTCAAAATTTACTATTTGAAAACATTCGATATGGTCACGTTTAACTATGAAAAGCCCAAAGGTCTAAGTATATGTATTGATTATAATTGAAAAATTGGACTTTCGATTATCAACAATATATTAGTAATTATTAAACGTCAGTTCTTTAATGTGCTTCTTTCATTGGTAATAGAGTAATAGAGATGGAGTTTACCAAGCACCTCTAATTTTGTAACTGTTATTTTTCTTATGCTTCTTATAAAAAATACAAGTACAAATAGGTCGTAGGTAAAGTACAGTATGTAAATCGTGTTGTAAAGCATTTTTTCTACTCTCACACTAGTAAATTCCATATTACCTACTATTTGGTTACTAAGCAAATGGATCATTACGGATACTGACACGTAATGACTAGCACGTAATAAAAAAAATTACGCTTCAGTTCTAGAAAAACAACAATTTATCACCAAAGCCTTGTCAGTCAATGGTTTCGAGTAACCATGGAAACGAGTTAGTAGAGGTTGTTTTGACGTTTAATAATTAATAAAACTCGCTGTCACTAGCTGTTAGTGTCAATGTACATGTTATTCATGCGTTTTATTTTTATTAATGGAGTTGTTCGTAGAAAAAGTATAGTACACAACTAGAGTTGTAAGCTTATTACATGCTTATAGAATTACAACACTCGCCGCTACGCGGCTCGTGCGCAACTTTTCTATTCGCATGTAATAAGCAACTTACTACTCTTGTTATGTAATATACTATTACGCACTCACGGAATTCCGTTCGTGCGTAAAATGCTTCTTACACACGTTACGTAATATACTAATTGTCATAACGGACTGACTAACGGAGCAACGCACAGCCTAAACTATTATATCGATAAATCATGTGAAGTCTTCACTTGACTCTTTCTCTGATGACAATTTTTTGTTTGTTTTAGTTTGAGGAAGTACAGCTGACAGAACTAATTCGTAGCAATATCGCTATGGCTCGTTACGATTCCCCCACTCCGGTACAGAAATACGCTATACCGATTATCATATCGAAGAGAGACGTAATGGCGTGTGCACAAACGGGGTCCGGCAAGACGGCCGCTTTCCTCGTACCCATTTTGAATCAGATGTTCGAAAATGGCCCTCCAAATATTCAACAAGGCAGAGGCAGGCGCAAGCAGTTCCCTCTAGGCTTGGTATTAGCACCGACACGAGAATTAGCTACACAAATTTACGACGAAAGCAAGAAATTTTCCTATAGGTCAAGAGTTAGACCGTGTGTTGTGTAAGTAGGAAGTTGAAATTATTAAATTTTTTATCAAATACTATTTCTTAATTGACATTTTTATCCATCCGATTTTAATAAATTACTACATACAGGGTGTACCAATCTTACGACAAACTTCGGTATATTATGGGTTATTTTCAGAGATATCAAAAAATGTTATTAACAAAAATAGTAGATGTGCTGAAGGTCCATATTTTGAAATTATATCGAACTATACAGAGTGCTGCATAACTCCGTTACAAACCAAACATGATTTTTCAAATGGGACCCCTGTATATTATACCGAATTCGGATTGGTTACATTTTTTTTGAAGCTTTTGATATGATGTTTTGCCACGTTATACAGAGTCCTTCAAAAGATATGGACACGTTTATGTGAAAATCGTAGGTAAATCAGCGCTCTGTAGCTTGTTGTACGTTGAAGAAAAAAAATTTATTTTGCCAAACAGAGTTTCGTAACATGATGCAATATCTCCGTATTATTTTATCTCTTATATACAGGGTGAACGGAAACTCGAACATGTCATTTTCTTTCTTCTTTCAAATGGAACATTCTGTATTTTATAGCAAAAATAGAATCTTCGATTATGCATTTTCAATTTTTGTCAAGCATTCCCTATACCAAATGTTTATAAAAACAGAGTTATCTAGTAATATTTATTGTAAACTATTATTATTGACCTATTATGTGAAAGCATTAAACGTTGTATGTTACAAAAAATCCTAATTAATGATAAATTTCAATGAATAATTTATTCTAAACAAAATTAGCTACCAAAAGTATGATCCTAACCGTAATATTAAACTGAAGGCTCAAAGTGTTCACCGTTATCAAAGCAATGCTGTAAGAGGGGAGCCAACTGATGAGCCAGATCGGTCACCTGATTTAACAAAATTTATTTTTTTCGGGTCTTGTAAGGAATAAGTTTTATAAAATCCCTGGCTATTAGAGATGACATGAAAGAGATAATTAGTGCGGCATTTCGATCTGTTAACGTTGATATGCTGAGAATCATTTGAACTATTCTGCAGCATTGCATTGATGTTAACGGTGAACATTTTAAACCTTTAGTTTAATATTACGGTTTGGATTATACTTTTGGTGGATAGTTTTGTTTAGAATAAATTGTTCATTAAAATTTATTATTAATTATAATTACAATTATCGCATGGTCGTAGGAAAAAAAGTATACATTACTTGTGCGAAAGTGATTTTTCACACTCGTAGGAGTGTCTCACTCGGCTTGCACCTCGTGAGACAATGCTTCCCACTCGTGTGAAAAATGTCACTTTCCGCACTTGTTACGTAATATACTATTTTCCACTACTAGCTGTGAAGTTGACAATTATTGCTTCTTCTAGCCAACTGAGAAGTTGAATTTCTCTATTATACCTCATTTAAAAACCAGGAGGAGTGATTTGAATTTAAGTTGGCAATTCTGTAGACCTCTGATTGGTCAGATTCAGCCCAGTTTCACACAACACTTTTTAATATTGACATCAGCTGATAGTTTTCATTTTTGATAGTTCTGGCAGATAAATAAATAAATATTGGATGAAAAACCAAAAATATTCTGAAGCAGTGGGTACATTATCACTTTACATTTTTTTAAAAGTAGTAAAGTCGGTTTAGCGAGTATTAAGGGAATACTGAAGTAGAGGAATATTATATAGTGCAGAAAATATTGGTGGAATACCAGGACTTTTGAAAAATTGTGATAAGTGAATAAAAAATGTCGTTCGAAGAACAAAAATGTTATATGTGCTGGACAAAGTTTCGCAAGCTTCAAAGAAACGTTCAGACTATCTTGAAACAAATTAATTTTATCTGTGTCACCTTTTGACGTGTCAAATGTAGGTACTATTTATTTGTTATATACATATTTGGGAAGAAATCGTCAAAGTTCATCGGAAGAACATGCCATGGAAGACATAAAACAATATAGAAAAGAATGGGTTTGGTAGAAAATACATTATTGGTTTTTAAAAAAAAGGAAGAAGGTATCTCAGAAGTATTTGAAAAGTGGTTTATTATTCACCATATTACACTTAATACGGCAACAACATGAAGATTACTGTTGGAAATATTTAAATTAATACTGCATATTGCTCTACAATGCTATTAATTTTGTAGTATTGTTATTGCCAGAACATATTATCAATTGTCATATTCTTTTTAATGTAATTGTAATCAATATAATTACAGTAACTTGACTATATGTAATTCTCCACCATCAACAATGACCATAATTTGTTTGTTGTCGATGTGAATCTGAATCTTCTTATGTTTGAATAAGAAACGAAACAGGAAAAAGGTTTACATTTTGCTTAATGCGTAGGTACATATGAAAAATATACTGCAGATCAGAGCAGAAATCGACTTATGACTAATGTATTTGCTATCAAGGCATATTTAATATATTTGAAACACGACTGTTGACTACGTTTTCGGAACACACCCTTTAGTAACTAATCTGGTAACTTTTAGTGGTTTGAGTAAGGCTTTTCAAATTACTCCTCCTGATTTTTAAATGAACTATAGTGGTTAATATTTTTTTTATTATTCACCTATACCTTGCTTTTAAACTGAGAGGAGCGATTTGAATTTAAGTTGGTATTTCTGCAGCCTAGTGATTGGTTAAATTGTCGCCCGTTTCACACAGCTTTTTTGATACAACTGACAACGATATTTGTCAGTTTTGTGTTTATATGAAAATATTATAACCTCAATCTTTATTAGGTACATCTTTTTCACGTTTTATTTTTAACTAAAGGTCTGTTCCAACCGCAATCAGAAACTGTCAGAAACGATCAGAGAACTAGTCATAGCAAACAACGAGTTTACTTTTGCGTAATTCTTATCACTGATTGCAGTGGTCGACAGTTTCTAACAGTTTGTGATTGCACTTGGAACAGACCTTAAGTATTGTATTCCAACCAATTTAAGTGCTATTTTTATTATTTATTCAGCTTGATAAACAAAATCTATGCTTGTTTTTTCTTTTTAATAATATAAATTTCCAAGTAAAATTTAATTATTTTAAATATTTCTACATCAAATTTTACTTACTTTACAGTACATTATTATGGTATTTTTCGATATCAAAACTTCTGTTGACTTCTAGTTCGAGATCAAATGTGAATAGAAAATAATTTAAACATACAGTAGCTTTTTTGTACATATTTATATAATACAATTTGACATGAATTACTTATGATAACCTTACATTTTGTTCAAAATAATGTGACATTTGGTTACAACTTTCGCAATGGCCTGTGGCCAATGATGATTCAAATTCTAGACTTGCTTTGATCCCTCATTGGACACGACACCTGCGAGCAATATGATACATGTCACATATTTGTCAATTAGTTCGAAAAGTCTGAACACGACGCTTTCGGAACAGCCTCTTAATCTAATAACTTTTAGTGGTGTAAGTGAGGCTTCTTAAAATGCTCCTCCTAGTTTAAAAACAAGGTATACTCCAATAATGGACAAATTCAAATTCAGGGATAATAGTTCAACAAATTCTTGTGCAACATGATTTTGTATACTCAGATTGTCTTTAACATACAGGGTGTCCCAGCCGAGAGTGACCCATTTTAAATGCTTATAACTTTTATACCAGTTGTGTTAGCCACCTGCGGTTTACGCCATTCCTTTTCTCTTGGCCTAAAGTTTTTTCTAGTTGGTACCAAATTTTGTCTACAATTATACAGTGGGAGTAAAAAAATTGCCTTTTTTCGACATTAAAATTTTCAACTATTTTTAATGGAACACCCTGTATATTGCAAAGCCATAATTAGGAGTCATCTTCAAGGTATCCATATACCAATAAACATCGGACTTGTACCTTGAAGTTTTAGCAGCAAAAAATTAAAATAGTAGTCTGGATATTTTAGCAAACGTATAAAAAAAACGTAACTAGGTATCCATAGTAAACAATTGTCACTGTCAGAGTAAAATGTCAAATTAAGTTAACATAAAAACATAAATTTTAAAGAAAATGATTTATTCATTAGTTGAAAAAGCAAAAACAGTAATCTTTTATATCGAAACCCGATCAATAATAACGACACAAAGAAGATTTAGAACTAGATTCCAGAAAAATCCGCCAAGCAAAAACGTTATTAAAAAATGGCATCAAAATTTTTCAATAAATGGATACTTGGAGGTCAAGAGGCCAAAAAGGAATTTGTTTAATCCTGAATATTTAGACAGACTTTTAGCGGTCCATGAGATTATTGCAATTAATAATCAGAAAATATCTCTTAGGAAAATGGCGGCTGCATTAAATTTATCTAAAAGTGAGTGCGAGAGATGTGTTAAATGTTTAAAATTATTCCCTCATAAGCTTCAAACATTTCAAAAGCTTCGTCAGGAGGACTACCAAAAGAGATTGTTTACTTGCGAAACTCTTTTGGACTTGTTTAGAGTTAAACCAAATACGCTGTTAATTATGTCTGATGAGGCGAGTTTCCACATAGATGGTGGATGTAACAAGCACAATTGTAGGATTTGGGCATCAGAGAATCCAAGAGCATTTAACGAGTTCCAGCGAGATACTCCATAGGTAACAGTTGGTGCGCCATCTCTGCTGAAAAAATATATGGACCATTTTTTTTCAATGAGCCAACGATAACAGGAACTGTATATACTGATATGTTGGAAAATTTCTTTTATCCACAGTTAATACAGGAGGGTATCTTGGATTAAGTCTACTTTCAGCAAGATGGTGCTCCACCTCATTATTCTTTAATAGCAAGAGCATCACTAGATATAACATTTGGGGAAAAATGGATAGGAAGAGCTGGCCCTATAGAATGGGCACCGTACTCTCCTGACTTGACAGTTCCAGACTTTTTTCTCTGGGGTTATGTCAAGGATAGGTGCTATGACCCCCTTCCACATAATTTGGATGATCTTAAGAGGAATATTCGTGCAGTAATTGAAGCGATTCCCCAAAATATGTTACACAATTCATTCAACCATTTAATGGTCCGACTTCATAAATGCGTAGAACAGAACGGTCAACATATACAGCAGTTTTTTTAGATTTATATTTATTTCTTTATTAATGTACAGTTCTAAATATGCTAATAAAAAATACGTTTGCTAAAATATCCAGACTACTATTTTAATTTCTTGCTGCTAAAACTGCAATATACAGGGTGTTCCATTAAAAATAGTTGAAAATTTTAATGTCGAAAAAAGGCAATTTTTTTACTCCCACTGTATAATTGTAGACAAAATTTGGTACCAACTAGAAAAAACTTTAGGCCAAGAGAAAAGGAATGGTGTAAACCGCAGGTGGCTAACACAACTGGTATAAAAGTTATAAGCATTTAAAATGGGTCACTCTCGGCTGGGACATCCTGTATTTGCTGCTTGAAATTACCTATCAAGATAAACTTATTTGGATAAAATTACCATTAGTTTAAAATTCGCGCTCAACCAAAAATGACTGATGACATAACGAGTACGTTCATAATATACCGAAAATTGACAGTGTACTTGTCAGTCAGAAGACGGGGTAAACGCGCTTCTCGTGGTGCGTTTGTGAATCATTTTTAATTTTTGTCTTAAATTTGGCTAGTAGTGGAAAAAATTGTATACACACCATGGTGTTGAAGACATTCATAAACCTAGCTCGGTCTTCACCACCTTTACTAAATGAAAGTAACTGATAATTTCACATTCACTACAAATAAAAATATACTTTGGCAAGTTTATCTGAAGCCGCGAAAGGAATACAGTCGAAATCATTCGATATTGCCACGTTTAACTATGAAAAAGCTAAAGTGCTAAGTATGTAGTGATAATAATTAGAAAAGGGACTTTCTATTATTAACAATAGGATTAAACGTTAATTCTTTAAAGTGCTTGCTTCCTTGGATTTTATCTATCAATATTATTTTTTTAATTTATGAATATTACAAGATGAGCACTTTTCCAAATTTGTTATGGGCTTCTTCAAGCTCTGGCAGCGTTGTACGAAAACAATAATTACCACACCCTCCGAATTACGTAATTGGTGATTTTTATCGAAAGCTGACTTCTTATTGGCAAGCGCATGATTGTGGTATTCCATCTCACTTCGTCAATTGACTGATATTGATTTATTCAGTGGCGTTGTTGTCAGTGACCTTTGTATTTTCAATTTTACTTGGTAAAATAGGTACCGTACGCCATTTGTACGTTTATGACAGATATGCGCCCTGTTTCCTCGCCTCTTACTGATGCCCCGTAGCTTCAGATAAACTTGCCAAACTATACAAGTTTATGTCTACAAATATTGAACCAGTGTTCACAAACTGCGTATATGTCACCTTTTAATTATTCCTAGAGTAACTGTTATCTGTTTGTTCGGCGACGGTATACTTTATTCTAGCTAACATTTTCGAAAATCTTATTTCATTGTTGAACATATACCTTTTTTCTTATTCTTTTGGGAATCAAACCACAATATTGTTTTTTTATTTTTTATTTCGACGTTTCGGCAGCGTTCCAGCTACCGTTGTCAAGATTAACTAGTAATAAAATTGATAAAAAAAATTTTGGTCCCTATCTGACACAACGAAAAAATATGACAAAAAACATTATTGTGGTTTGATTCCCAAAAGAATAAGAAAAAAGAATAAGTAATGCCACAAGGAACTTACAGAAGATATATACCTTTTTTGTGAAGCGCTAGAATTTATATAACTATTGTCAAACCGGCTCTTAATCACAAAATAATACAGCGTAATACCATCTTGAGAATTTTTCTGTTCTTGTGCCGTAATTATATTCATGAACAGGACATACTGAGTTCATGTAGGGAATAGCAGGTCTTCCGTGGTTGACGGAAGGCCAACCTAAAATAGAGAAACCACAAAGAAGATAGGTTAAAAAGAGATAGGGACGTTTACAAAATTAATAATACAAAAGAGTAAAATTTCGAATAAATTGAAAGGTGGGCTCTTTTTGTCGAGTATATTATTATTCTTTTCTCTTTTATAAGTAAATCCTCTTTACAGATATGGTGGTGCTCATATAGGCGACCAAGTCCGTGAATTGGAACGTGGATGTCACCTTCTTGTGGCAACTCCCGGTCGTTTGCTTGACATGATAGACAGAGGACGCATCGGTCTCGATTATTGCCGCTACCTTGTACTCGATGAAGCCGACAGAATGTTAGATATGGGTTTCGAAGTTCAAATTAGACGTATTGTAGAAAAAGAAACGATGCCTAAAACGGGAGAAAGACAAACGTTGATGTTTTCAGCAACTTTCCCGTCGCCCATTCAAATGCTAGCTAGGGATTTCCTAGATAATTATATATTCTTGGCAGTTGGCAGAGTTGGTAGTACCTCTGAGAATATTACACAGAAGGTAAGCTATACTCATTTACATTCCCCAAAAATTATTTTCATCCGTAATAGTGATCAATGATGAAACCCAATTGATAAGTTTACGGATCGCTTTAAGATTCATTTTACTTTTCCATAGGCGTAGGTGGCATAAGTTTTAAAATGACTTGAACGTGTTAGATGTTTTTTTTAAATATTGTAGAACAGTACGCTGATGAGTGAATAAAACAATAGTCTCATACAAAATATTTATTGGCTTACACGCACACTACCCGTTTTCTTCTTTTTAATGGTATCCATTGCAAAAAAATGCTTATAAACTATGAAAATAATAATGCTTGTTTCTCCGAAAAGTCGTGAAAATGTAAGCCCTGTGTAATAAATAATAGGTGTGTTCTTTTTGACTGAGATCTCAGTTAATCTCAGCTCACATCGGTAATGTGCGCGTTCTTTTTGATTTAATCACTTCGAAGTGAGCTGAGATTTTTCCTCCCCCTTCACCGATGCTGAATGTGATGTAAGGGGGTATCAGTTGGACTTGAGTCGGAAATAAAGTGGAGGGGATGAATCATGCGTGGTTATTGGAGATCTAGATTCCAGATAGGTTATGTTTATATGTTTTATGTCTCTTATTCACGCATGTGACGGCAGATCTCGCGTTTCAATTGAGTAGGTCGTTCTTTTTGGTGCTTACTCACATCACTTTATCTCAGATCACTTCAACTGAAGTGAGCTGAGATCTCAGTCAAAAAGAACACACCTAATGTTATTCGCAAATTCAGCACTGGCCGCCGGATGAGATACTCATCCGAACGACGTTGTAGGTCACAGAGAACTCGGGAGTGTGACGTGACGAGATAACATACTGGTTTGTTCCCACGATACACTTACTCACGGTATGTTCTTGCGCATGTAGCTGACAGCGTGTGACGTCATGTGGGAATCCCAATCGGTGATGTACAATGCTAAATATATGGGAAATACTCTGTGTTTAATTTTTATGCATATTTCCACTTTATGAATGAATATTTAATTGCGACATGGTTTTTCAGCAGATATAATATGAAATATTACTTTATTATCAGTAACTTAGTTTTTTTTTTGTTCGAGCAATATTTTAATTGATTTGAAATTTAAATTATCCATCATCGGATGTATGTATGTATGTGTGATTTTTGGGGTGACATTCACTGAGACCTAAAAGATCTATTGTGCCCCCTTACTTCTATTCAGTTTCTGAGGAGAGTCTCAGAAACTAGTAGTTTCTTTAGTCCTATTTCTCGGAGGAATTTTAGGATGTCTGCAGGCTTCAACTTAGGTAAATGTTCCTCTTCTATCCAGTAATCTCCCAGGTGCTGTGCTCTAGGATTCTGGAGTGCTGTGCAGTTGGAAAGTATGTGGATGGAGGTTTCTTCTTCCATTCCACAAAATCTGCATTCTTCTTCCTCCACTATTTTGAGCTTTTTCAGGTGCCCATTCAGGCGACAATGTCCCGTTAGGATCCCTGTTAAAACTCTTAGCGCAGTTTTACTTTGACTCATGCATTCTTTTGATCTCAACAGGTTGTAGTCACCCAGAAGAGTCTTTGATTGTATAAGCCCTACTAGATCTTCCCAATGGTCAGATCTTGTCTTTTTCTCGACTTTACTTATTTCTTCCAATATTACATTGGGGCTGATTCTGCAAAAGGGTTCAGGCCCCCAGAAAGGTATTTCAGTCCCCCTCTTTGCTAGTTTATCTGCTATTTCATTTCCTTCTATTCCAGTGTGACCTGGAATCCATAGTAAGGTGACTATGTTGTTCTCGCCTAGTTCATTGAGTTTGTCTAGGCATTCCCACACCATTTTGGAACTGATTACACAAGAGCTCAGTGCCTTAATGGCTGCTTGACTATCCGACATTATGATAATCCTTTGTCTTCTGTATATCCTTTATCAATATTGAACTGGACGCACTTTCTTATGGCGTGCATTTCCGCTTGAAAGATACTTGGGGTTTTTCCCAAGCTTTTAGAGTGTTTGGTTCCTGGCCCGAACACTCCTATCCCAGTTCCTTCTATTGCTTTTGAGCCGTCTTTGTACCATTGAATGGCATTCTTTCCAAGTCTGGTAATGGTATTTGGATCCCATTCCTTTTTGTTGCTCATTTCCGTAACTAATTTCTTTGAAAAGTTATATTTTTTCATCATACCGTCTTGTGGCATGTCCCAGGTTGTCTGATTTCTAAGAAGTGAGGAGGTGTTTTTTTTTTAACGATTCCCTCTCTACTTAGTCTGTATCTTGTTCTTTCTGCAACACTTTCCACCACCATATGTAAAGGGGTGAGGTTGAGAATCACTTCCATGGCTGCCGTTGGGCATGTTCTCAATGCTCCTGTAATGCATATACAGGCTAGTCTTTGAATTTTAGAGAGGTTTTCTCTCGTCGTCAATAGGCTAGTTCTACTATACCAGGCAATGGCTCCATAAGTGATGATTGGTCTCACTATGGCAGTGTACATCCAGCTTAGGATTTTTGGGTTACAGCCCCAGTTTGCTCCTGCCAGATTTCTGCACACCATTATAGCCATTTTTGCCTTGTATGTAATCTCCTTTTCGTGTTTGTTCCACAGGAGTTTACTGTCTAAAGTTAAACCTAAATACTTGACTTCTTGTCTCCATTCAATCTCGTTCTCATCAAGTTTCATGGTTTTGAGGTTGAGTTTTCTTTTCTTAGTGAAGGCTATCAGGATGGTTTTAGTGGGGTTGTTGCTAAGTCCCACTTGCCTGCACCAGCTATTTGTATAGTTCAGACCATTTTGTACAATATCGCAAAGGGCGTTTTCGAATTTTCCCCTGGCTGTTATGACAATATCGTCGGCATATCCTTGGCAGGATATTCCGAGATCCGTCAAACCACACAGGAGTTCGTCAACCGTCAGACTCCACATTAATGGGGATGCTACTCCTCCCTGTGGGCATCCTCTGGTAGTGCAGATGGAGACAATGTCTTTGCTCGTCCTCGTCTGTGCTATTCTTGTGGTGAGCAGTTCCGACATCCATCATCGGATAGCAAGCTAAGCAAAATTTGATTCTACCCTGTTATATGAGAGTTAGTCCTCTTCAGGGTTTGAATTGACTGAATTTAAAGGCATGATTTGACGGTCGCGGTAGGGACAGCTGTGGCTGTGCACCCAAAGGATGGCAATTTGGTTAATTTCCGCAACGTATCGCTGTTCCGAACGTTGCGAAAATTAAGATGCAGGAAAAAACCAGAGAAAACCTGCATCCATCATCCCGAATTTTTATTGTGAGAGTGTTTTCAAAGTTTTAGGTATTGAAAATACCCGAAACAATACACTAAAAAGTGCATTTATTATTCCGTGCTCCTCCTAGCTTCGTCGTTTCTTCCTTCGCAGGTTTTTACTTCGTTCCAACTGTTTTCGGTGCACCTTTCTATACACTTTTTCGGCTGAAGTGAGTGTGCACTAATCAGTGCGATTTTGTTATGTGTAGTGGCGACTGCTCCTTCTTGGTGTCCGGTTGCTTTCTGTACACTCTTCTTCCGGTTTTCTATCTTTTTCGGAGCATTCGTTGTTTGGCGAGTGTGTGATGTTTATTTGTGTTTTTGCGCCTCGTAGTCTGGAACTTCTCGTGGTGTCGTGTCCGTGGTTGCTTTCTATGCACTTTTCATCCGGCTTTCGGTACACTTTTTTTGGAAAGGTTCCGCTGTTTCGGCGCGTGTTAGCTGTAAGGAAAAATTATTAGTTCGAGGTTAGGAGATTGGCGAGAAATTGAAATATACCTTGTTGCCCTGTCCTTGGACAGAGCAGTTGTAATTATAGTAGGACGGTATTAGGAGACGGGACGGGACGAGAAGGGATTGCATTCATCAAGATAACGCAAGTTATCTCGAGAATTTTTTGGACTTCCGAAGGGAAGTCAAATGGCATTGGAGGTTTTGGCAATGTTATAGGGGTTGTTTCCTCGGGTTTTGAGACTGGAGTTTGTCTTTTTAGACATTTAGGGTGGTATGTGGGGTGATCACCGCCACAGTTGGTACAGGAAGGCTTGTTGAGTTTGTCACATGTGGTCGTGACTACCACAGTGAGGGCAGGTGTAAAGCTTGGCTTTACATTCTGTTGAAACATGGCCTAGTTTTGTACATCGAGTACAATATTTTGGGACGGGCGGAAGTGGATTTGCGTTGGAAATTTCGCAACTATGGTTTAGGTCGTAGAGGAAGATGCCTTTTGACAGAGCTTATTGTAGCTGGGATTCAGAGTTTGTGATGACTCTGATTATGGCAGTTGGAGTGTTGGTGGCTTTGGAAATGATTCTCCAGCATTTAAGGAAGTTAATTTGAAGATCTTTGAGAAGATCAAAGATTTCTTCCTCGATAGAGATAGTTTTGTCAACTCTGGCGATGACGAAATAGTGGTTTGGAGGGTTGTTTTTGGCTGGAGGATCTTTTTTGGGGGCAGAAGTTTGGGAGAAGACAGGTAGACAAACGAATTCGTTGCCTCCGATGGCGTTGCGGACTTTTTTCTCCAAAGTTTTGGAGCAGATGTTCCTCGGAATTTTGAGGAGGGTTGTGCGGTTTGGGTTCGCCTTGAGGTAAGAGATTTGGCCTCTCAGAATTTTGTTTCTGTTCAGAAGGTTGAAAAGTTCCTTCTGAGAGCAGAATTTTGGAGGGAGGTTTCATAGGTTGAGGGTTTGGAGTGATGTGGAAGATGTTTTTCGGGAATGGGAAGATTTCGATGAAGAAGTCTGAACTGAGACTTCTTCAATTTGACGAAGTGATTTTCCGCTGATGGAGGAGACCTGAGAGGAGCGGGATGAGGCGGTGGACTTGGCTACTTGGGCGTAGGAGCTAGTAGAAGGGATTTGGGAGAGTTTGTTGAGGACTGCTTCTTTGGTGGATGAAAGAAGTTCCTCGAATTATTTGGGTGAGAGGTTTTTATTTGAATTTGTTGATGAGAACAAGTCTCGAAATTGGGGCGTGTCGAGATATTCGACTATTGATGGTAAATGGATAGGAGTTTCCATCAGGGGGCGTGGCTTCGATTTGGAGGGCGTCTTCGAGGTCGATTTTTTTTGGGAATTTTTTGAAGTTGAAGGGGATTCAGATGGCAATTGAGAAAATTCCTCATCTCTGTTCTTTTTCTTGCGTCGGGCACGACGCATGGTAGGTCGGGAGATTTTCACTGACTTCTGCACTAGTTGACACCGGTATAAGGAGATGTCTCCCAGTGACCTGTCCACCTTCCTGAGAAGGACAGGATGGACAATGACCTAGGAGGACAACTCCTCGGGAGGATGTACAATGGGTCACATGTGGCCTAAGTGCTCTGAGCCTACACACTCACCCTCCCTACTCTACAGATACAGATACCGGTATAAGTACTTTAATAGAGAGGTTTCTGAAAAGAAACCGTCTCTAAGTGGTCGCTTATCATAGGTTCACGTCGTATTAGTTGGCCTAGTCTATTTTCGTAGACAGTTGCAGATAACGGTGTGGACCAGTGACCGTTAATTTAGCTCCTGTCTCTTTGAAAGTAAACCGGTGACTGAGTAACTTAGTTATCTTTTTTTGGTAAGTACAATGATGCTGGGAGTTGGAAATGTACAAAACGTGTAGAAATATTTATGGGTGGGCAAAATTAAAACACACCATTATATTATAAATATTTTATATTTCATATTTCTACCATTATATTTTATTTATTATACAAGACTCCTTAACAAAGATGTCACTGGGATACGAAACGAGCCAAAGGCGAGTTTCGTATGGTTAATGCGAGTGTATTAAATAACCATTACATGAAACTTGCATACAATAAAATCTAAAAAAGTTATGGACGAAGAACTGTGGCATTTCACGTGCTCCAAGCTATGCTTGCAAGCTGCATCGTAAGCTCGAGCGGAATCTTCTCACAAAACTAGGAAAGTAGTCTATAATACATATACTTTCGTTTAAAAAAGTAAAATCCCTGGTGGAAATCTTTTCCACTGTATATCCTTACTTCCCCGGACTATCTGTGCGGTTTTTTATTTTAATTGAAATCTGAAAGTACCCACTCAAAGGACTGGGAAAAATAAAACTTTTGGCGTTTTGAACGTTCAATTCTGACCATTTAATTCCGAGTTATTGAATCCCAAACTTGATCAACGATTCTCTAAACCTAACCTAACCATTTTTCATTCACAATTATTTTTGTTACTCATAATAACAACCTCGGCTACGATGCTATTTCAAACTTATCCATTCTCTTTTAGGTGGTTTGGGTAGAAGAACACGATAAACGATCCTTCTTACTGGATTTATTAAACATTGCAGATTTACAACAACCTTCAGCAGAAAGTCTAACATTAGTTTTTGTCGAAACAAAGAAAGGGGCCGATTCATTGGAAGAGTTTCTGCACAATGAGGGTTACCCGGTAACATCAATTCACGGTGACCGTACTCAACGAGAGAGAGAAGACGCCTTACGACAATTTAGATCAGGCAATACACCGATCTTGGTTGCTACTGCTGTCGCTGCCAGAGGACTGGATATTCCCCATGTCAAACATGTTATTAATTTCGATTTGCCGTCTGACATTGAAGAATATGTACACAGGTGAGTTGTTGATTTGGATGAATATATTTCCGCAATGTTTAATGTATTTGTTAACTATTCTGTTTAGATTATCGCGTATCTTCGGATATTTCACACATGAACATTTTTCGATTACCGATTATAGATAATCAAAAGCAATTTCTCTACGACCGTAATAATCCAGAATAAGATGACTGTTATATATCAATGACGGACAGAGTTGCAAATAATGCATTTTTTTTTAATGCGATGACAATTCATTGCTCATTTTTTTCATAATGGCTAATGTATTCAATTTCCATACTCATTAATTTTTTTTTAATGATGAATTAAATTAATTCCATTAAGTTTTTTTTTCAATGGGTTGAAAATGAGTATTTCGCAGCTCATTTTGGTCGATTTACTTTTTGGTAGATTAGAGGAATAAGAGTATTTGTTCTGATGATACAAATTTTAAAAATTTTTGCTACTGCTTGATTGAAAGATAAGTTGCGATGGGTGAGGCAAGGTAAAACAAGAATTCCTCGATAATAATTATTCCATCGACTGAATTTTGCAAGATTTCGATTTTTTTTTATTTTCATTGAATTTAACATTTGATTTCCGAGAATTGAAAAACATTTGACAAATAGCAAAAATGATCTCAAAATTTGAAAATTTTTTCGAAAATTCAGATTTTTTCGAAAATTCAAAATCTTTTCAAAAATTCGAATTTTTTTCAAAATTTAAAATTTTTTCAAAAATTTAAAATTTTATCAAAAATCGAATTTTTTTTCGAAAATTCAAATTTTTTTTTTAAATTCAAATTTTTTTCAAAAACTCAAATTTTTTCCAAAAACTCAATTTTTTTTTC
>CAJUYG010002408.1:0-32652 GCA_910591675.1 Galerucella calmariensis | reverse complement strand
GATGTTCGGCTTTGACATTTAAACAAAAATACAAAAACTATCTCTTTTATTTGCAGAAATAAATACCCCTTCCTTAATCCCTTCTTGCTTACATCACCCTTTCTTTCCTCTTGTTATATCTTATATTTTTATGTATATATATTATTTTAATTACTCCTCGTTTAAAATTTGTCATTTTCTTGTTGATATGTATTGTTCAATCAGTGTTAGTTTTATATTTTATTGAGTATTTTATATTTACTGGCATTGGTGGAAGAGGAGGAAAGGACTACTCGTCTGAACCTGAACCAATCTAGCCATTTATCCACATCAGTTGGAAACATTCGAAAAATTGTCGCTATTTTGTAATGTTCATCCTACACTATATTGTGTCTCTGTTATATACTTAATGTGGATAATAAATGTATTCTTATTATTATTATTATTATTATTAAATTACGGTAAGCTAGCTTGAGAACGGTCAGGTGAATCTAGAAATCACTATCTGACTAATTTTAAACATAGGAAATGTTGGAGTATTATATTAAAACAAGTATAATATTTGTCGCATTTCACAATTTCAGTGCCATATGAACACAAATTTTAATTAAGGTCGTTAGTTTTACCGCGATTATTCCAAAACTTTTTTTGATGAACAATTTTGAACATGTGGCTTTGTCCAGACCGACAAATTGGATCGTATAATTATGTATAATTAAATTTGGATGGCATTACCAACATTTTTCAACAAACAAACCTCAATTATTTTTCCTAGAAACAGGGTCACCTTTTTTTGAAACTCCCTGTATGAAAAATTAATCTTGGATATTCTTACAAATATTATCCATGTATATGAAAGTGAATGTAATGCATCAAAAGGGATAAACTAGTTCTAATCGGATTGGACTAAGAATACATGTTGTATTTAAATTAAGTAGGCTATAGTACACCAAAGTACTCATACATAAGATGCAAATGAGTATGAACAATGGCCATGCATGTATTGAATAGTCTGTTTGGTTTTCGTTTGAGAGAAGCCACATAATCGAATCAAGAGACTTACTGAGTTACAGACGAGAGCTTAGGAAAACTCTCCGACGAGGCTTCGCTACCATTTTGCCGGTTATTCCTTGTTGTTGGACTATACAGACATGGACTTTCCCACAATACAATGAATTTCGGTTGGATAACAAAATGGATATATGTTAGGATGGATTTTTCCTGTTACATTATTGAATACTGAGAAAAATGTATGGCTTCGATTCCCTAACATTTGAAGTACTACCGCCTCTTGAAAGCATTCTCGTTTTTGAGTTCTCCGTATTTTGTACCAGGCTCAATGTGATATTCTGAGTTTGCTGTGAATCAATGCGCCTCGTTTGGAGATGCTACTTCCTCATTGAGTTTGGGATCAACTTTTTTCACATATAGAGGGTGGGGCAATCTTCTGACATCGGAGGATTACATCGTTGTGGTGATAGATAGAACTTTATAGTTTTGTGTGAGCTAATACAGTTTTTGAAGGCACATTTTGAAAATACTTTCGATTCTACAGGGTGTTCCAAAACCACGTAGCAGCACAAACTTACATTTTTTTAAATGGAACGTACTATATTTTGTTTAAGAATCGAAAAGATCTCACCGAGAGCGTTACAAAAATATAGCACTCTAATATATTATAAGGGTGTTTTACAAAGATATGGCCAATTATTAGCAAAAAAGACCTCTTTAACACTCTGCAGAACAGTAAATTAAAATAAATCAACAGGTCTTTGTATTCAAATGTCATACAGACATCATTGGCTGTGCTCAGTATCAATTAATTTTTTCATCTGTGGCTTCTTTAATACAGAGTGAAACAAAACGCAAATCAAGCAATATCTCAAAATTTTTAAATGAATCACCCTATAAGTCTTTTTACAATTTGTTAGTACAATGAATAAAATTTCAAACGATGTAGTAAACTTAGAGCATTAGTTAATGGAAAATCGTAGATATTTTATGATAATGGTCAAAAACAAGTATTTTACATACACAAATTAAATGGTATTACATTTTTACATGCAACATCTTGTGAATTTTAACATTTCTAAGGCATATATTTTAATCGTAATTTTGGATGCATCTACAATATATAATCAATGAAATAAAATATTCGCTAATACCGTAGGTACCTACCTGGAATTACCAAAAATTTCATACTTATTCATATTTCACTTTCAAGAATTGTTATTATAGGCTTGTTTGAGAATGGGCGAAACATAATCAAGCCATATTTCTGATTATATCAAGTGGGCTACTATCAAAATAGTATCTACTAATAAATGTCAAAGAAATATTGCTGTATTCTTCGTTTGTGTTTAGGAAGTTGATTCAAACACAATAGTTAACTTGTGGATGGAGCATCTGTGTACCAGAAATTTTACCGACAGGTGGATAGGACGTGGTGGACCAATTTTGTGGCCTCCTCGATCTCCAGATCTCACACCGATGGATTTCTTTTTATGGGGATACATCAAGCAACTTGTGTATCAAACGTAACGCATTTTCCACAATAACTCCAGCTATGTTGGAAAGAGTAGGATCCTTGTTTTTGAAAAGAATTCTATGGAAGTAAATGATCGCCATTTTGAACACTTAGCATAAACTACTATACTTTTTATAGAATGCCAATGTTCATTTATGTAAATGTGAGTGTTCTTATAATGTTGGTTTTCATAATTGTTAGTTTTTCAAAAATAGAAAAAGTTGGAAAATTAATTACAAGCTTGCATTTTACATAACTAAGATATACTGTTTGTGGTGACTTGAGTAATTATTTCGTAAAGACTACAAACTGCTTTTATATTCATCAGTACCTACTATAATGACATTAGCCTACTTACAGTAAACAAAAATATTTCTTCCAGCATAATTCCTTCTTTCCTTCCTCTAATGGTAAGAGTAGAAGTCAAAGATATTTTAGATGCATCCAAAATTAGGTTTAGAATTTATGCCTTAGAAATGTTAAAATTAACAAGATGTTGCATGTAAAAATTTAATACCATTTAATTTGTTTATGTAAAATACTTGTTTTTGACCATTATCATAAAATATCTACGATTTTCCATTAACTAATGCCCTAAGTTTACTACATCGTTTGAAAGTTTATTAATTGTACTAACAAATTGTAAAAAGACTTATAGGGTGATTCATTTAAAAATTTTGAGATATTGCTTGATTTGCGTTTTGTTTCACCCTGTATTAAAGAAGCCACATATGAAAAAAGTAATTAATACTAAGCACAGCCAATGATGTGTGTATGACATTTGAACACAAAGACCTGTTGATTTATTTTAATTTACTGTTCTGCAGAGTGTTAAAGAGGAGGTCTTTTTTGCTAATAATTGGCCATATCTTTGTAAAACACCCTTATAATATATTATTAGAGTTCTATATTTTTGTAACGCTCTCGGTGAGATCTTTTCGATTCTTGAACAAAATATATTACGTTCCATTAAAAAAAATGTAAGTTTGTGCTGCGACGTGGTTTTGGAACACCCTGTAGAATCGAAAGTATTTTCAAAATGTGCTCTCAGTAACTGTATTAGCTCACACAAAACTATAAAGTTTTATCTATCACCACAACGATGTAATCCTCCGATGTCAGAAGATTGCCCCATCCATGTTAGGATGGATTTTTCCTGTTACATTATTGAATACTGAGAAAAAATGTATGGCTTCGATTCCCTAACATTTGAAGTACTACTGCCTCTTGAAAGCATTCTCGTTTTTGAGTTCTCCGTATTTTGTACCAGGCTCAATGTGATATCTTGAGTTTGCTGTGAATCAATACGCCTCGTTTGGAGATGCTACTTCCTCATTGAGTTTGAGATCAACTTTTTTCACATATATGAACAGTTGTTAAATAACTGAATTTGCATTTGAAGCAGTCTAGAAGCATATTCAGGGGATTTTATAAAGTTTCAAGCTTGCGTGATCTCTAGAAGCTCTTGTCTGTCTGACACTACAACAAGTTGCCCTCTTTTTCCGGACTTTCTCTGCTTGTAACAAGGTAAACTTTAAACCAAGAGAGGTCTAGAAATCTGAATTAGGTAATGAAACTTCTTTTGTTACTCCTGTGCTATGTAATCACTCCTTTGTCCATTGGGATATGGTAGTATTATATGTGATCATTTCTTCTTTCACATTGGAACTCGCGCTGCATTCTTAGAAGGCCAGGTATACAATTAAGCGTCCTTTCTTCTACTCAGCTTCTGTGGAAATACTCAGAGGGTGCAAGTATGTGAATAGAGGTTTCTTCTTCGAGCCCACAGAATCTGAAGACTTCTTGTTCCACTATTTTTTGAGGAGCCCATTCAGACGTCAGTGGAAGCACTGCTCATATGCAGTATTCACATCAACTCCGGACTAGAGTGCCCAAGAAAGGATTTTTCCAAGAATGTTGAGCCTGATCTGGACGTACCTTTGCATACTAAAAGCACCAAGAGCTTAGAGATTGAGGTGGCAAGGACATAATAGCTGCGCAAAACAATCCATCAAGGTCTCGGTACAAGGTTTCCAACTGAACCGAGATCAAATTCCAAAAAGATCTCTCACAGTTTCTAGATCACACATTAAAATGGGAATTTAATCTTGGTAGTCACTTAAAAGATTTGCCTTTACCAGTCTATTTATTCTAAAAAGTGTGGAAATATTTTATGCTGTGGCAGATTTCCATAAATATTATATATCCATAATATTCATACTCGGAATTGAATTACTAGATGGGACACAGAATATTGCCAAACTGACGAAATAATTCTCCATCTTTGGCATTTTCTTTTGATATCAATTCTCTGCAAGTATCTCTATCGCCGACTTGTTGAAAAGAGCTGCAAGCTATTGGGTCGGTACATCCCTGTGTTAACAAGTATATAGACCCACTCACAGACATGATATTCCAGAATAATGATGTGTTTTAGGTTGACCAAGAACAGGCTTTTCTTACTTTATTATTGGGTTTAGCTCGCTATTTGAGTGTTTATATTTTTCTTATTTAGTTTATTTCTCCTGAAATATAAAATAATTTCAAGCGATATGAAGCTAGAATACAAAACTGGTAATTAGAGAGTCCACAAAGAGGTTATTGTCATATTGTTCCTTAAAGGAATAGTACTACTACTACTATTGAATGTGCAGGCGATCCTTGACCTAGCCAAACTAAAGTCAAGGTTCCGACACTGAGGCCACTGGCAGGCCCATTGTGCCATTCCTGCTACCTAGAAATCAATGAAGCCGAGCCCTTCAATAAAAGCCACAACCTTTTTCAGTGGATGCCTGCTTGTGTCTCCAGGGACCATAACAGTGTCTCCGAAGATTCGCCTGCGTAATACAGCCCATTGTGGAAACTCTAAGAGAACATGAACTGACGTTTCATCAGTCATGCCGCAACCCCTACAAAGGGAACTTTCCTCTACTCCTAGATTGTAGAGGTGCTTCCTCATACAGCAGTGCCGTTAGGAGTCCTGCTATCTTCCTTAGCCTACTCCTTGGTAGTTCAATAGCTGCCCCAGCGTGTCCATCAGTCCATCCCTTCAGTAAAAGTTTGGATTGTCTAGGACCCTGCAGAGCATTCCAATGAGCGAGGTGCTGGTTCCTCAGACATTTCCTCGTCTCCTTGCGTATTGTTTGTTTTGTTAGGCCGAGGGTCGGGCCCGGGCCGCAGAAAGGAGTTGCCGCCCCTTCCGCAGCCAGTGCATCCGCCATTTCGTTGCCTTCAAAACCAGAGTGGGCCGGAATCCATTCTAACCGCACTGCGTTCCGACTTGCAAGATCAGAAAGTCGTTCTCGACATTCGTTAGCTAGTCCTGAGTTGATGGTATATCTACTCAGGGCTTCAATTGCTGCCTGACTGTCGGTGTATATGGTTATGCGTCGATCCACATAACCTCTGTCTAGGTTTATCTGCGCACATTCCAAGTAATAGTATATTGTGTCATTAGATGAGATTTAGCATCCCAAGACTATTAGCGAGCGTAGCGAAGCAGAGGCATCTGGTAGTTACATCTTGGATTCATTTTGATAAGGATTTCTAAGGACCTCTAATTTTTTCTAGTAATAAATACAGCCCATGCATTAAGGTACAGTGCCCTATTACTGACCACTTAAGCAAATATTTTAGACATCATGTAGTGCAAAATATGTACTAAACGGTCTATAGATTTTTTAAAAACTGTTCCAGATAGATCTAATCTTCTACTTTTTAAAAAGTCATGTACATTTCGAATAAATTATATATAAATAAAATAAATACAATTTAAAAGGCAAAAAATTCAAAGAACCAATTTATGACCATTACCAAAGGTCTCATAACCAATTCCTAACCGCTCAGTATACCAAATATTGACTTTAGGTATTTACTTAGTAGTAAAAAGCGTCTTCTAAATCATGAGTTTATTCATAAAAAAGTAAATAAAATAAAATTTTCAAGAACTATTTAAAACAGTGTTCCATCAAAATTAATGAAAATATTTTATTTTTTCTGTTGTGTCAGTTAGGGATAAAAATTAATTTCTACTTATTTTTTCTTGACAACGGTAGCTGGAACGCTACCGAAACGTTGGAATAAAGAATTTAAAAATATTGTGGTTTAATTTCCCAAGAAATTAAAAAAAGAATGAATAATATACCACAAGGAACATACAGAAGATATTTCATCAAAACTAAAACAATAATTTGTGAAAACAAAATTTCTCATTAAAACAAATAAACAATATTCATTCAAGTATTTATTGCACATATATGTAGCAATTATAGAGTTTGCATTTCGGAAACACAGTTAATTCCTGGTTTGTTCAAAATCTTTGGTTCATTAATTTTTCTTGTCACCTCATCACTTCTATACCAAATAATGTCTGGTGGATTTGGCCACTTCCAATTTGGACCACTTTGGGTCATTGCACTAATCTTGTATTCCTTTTCTTGTTATTCTTCTTTGACTTCCAAAATTTTTCCCGGAAAATTTTCGGTGTTATAGATAGTCCTCAACAGAATAGATTGTGTCTAATTCCTTTTCTTTATTGTTTTTTGCAACGGAATCATTATCTTTTAATGAGCCCTCTTCCATCATCCTTTTTCTTTTCGGTCTTTGTTTTGATAATGTCTCTTTGGTTTCCTTCATTTTTTCAGCTCTTTTCAATTTTTCCTCTTTTCTAGCTGTCTTTTCTTCCTCTAGTTTTCTTTTAGCAGCTTCTTTTCTCTTATAATATTCCTGCCACTCAGCAGAAGTTGCAACTGAAGGTATTTTGTCCTTGGGTTTTCTCTTTTTATTATTTTTATTTTCTACAGGACTGGGCCATGTGAGAGTTTTTTAAAAAGGGGTTGACATAGATTCAAAAACAGGATCCCTTCGTTATAAACTAGAGACTTGGTAACTTTGTGTTCGCTTGAAAAACACATGACGTGGATGACAACATTGTTGTCAGCATGTTTATTTCCAAGAAAAATCTGAAATCGGTATTCTAATAAAATGCCAAATCAAATCGTGATCAGTTTCCTTACCATACCTGTATAATAGGGTTCTCTTTCAAATCATGTTTCTTTTTATTTCAAATACCAAGTTCAAAGTCAGTTAATGGTTTATAAATTGTTGAAATAAATTAATCAGATATGTGAGGAGAAAAATGTAGTTTTTCTCCTAAATTGGGAATGAAATGACTTAACTTGTAAATAGATTCAGAACCGATGTGTGACCTACCCGAGACCAAATTATGATCACTTCTCTTGCCAAAAATTGACCTGAATATCAGGACAGTATTTTAAATCACTTTTATTTCGGTGCTACATCTCCAAATCAGAGTCACTAAAAGGTTACCGAATGTTTAATTAATACTGTTAAATAATAAAAAATAATTCATGTAATCTTGCTCCTGAAACTGGGATTAGAATGATTTTATTTGTAAACAGACTTAGAACCGATGTGTGACCAACACGAAACTAATTTATTATCAATTCTCATCCCATAAACTGACCTAAATTTTACAGCCTTAACATTAAATGAGACATGAACATTATTTGGTCTTAGAGAGCCGTAGTCCTTTACTTTTAACATGTTGTGATGGGACACCAAGTTTTTTCAACAATAACAATGTAAACTTAAAAAAATATATCATCTATCAAAACCAATTAGGGACCCTTTGGTCAGTATTTGGAACATAATTTAATTTCAGGTGCCAATAATTGACCAAGCTAATTTTTGGAAGTTAATTTGATATTCATATAATGTAGCTTTCTATTTTAAAAAAATTTCCTTTGCAACTGTAATTTTTCAAAACAAGGTAGCTTTGGCTGACTCTCTATTAAATTTGACTTATCTTTTGTTTGATATAATTGAATGACAGGCCGTAAGCAATTTCTCTTTATACCAAATCTACTTTCAACCCATAGGACTGGCTGACTTATCTTCACATTAGAATAGTCAGTATCGTATATCAATGTATAAGTAAGTAGGTTTAACACATAATCGTTAAAATGATTGATGTCATATTGTTGAGGAGTACGTGAAACTCAATGCGCTCCAAGTCAATTGAGATAGTAAATAGGTTTGCCGACTGTTGCAATATCTCCATTGCCGAATTAGACATGCAGTCTGATTTCAATGATTAGTTTATGCCGATCATAGTGTGTGAAATTCAGTTAAACTATAATGATTATCTTATTAACTCACGCCTGAACTATGTTTGAAATAAAACTACCAAAAAAACAAACCAGAAAAAATATAAGCTTGTAAAGAAAACACAAATAAGGAACAAAATATTCATGTTACATTGAAATAAGATGAAAAGTTTGTCAGTGAATATACATTTAGGTTTAGTAGTAGTTTATCTAAAACTGTCATGTAACGGATTCGATTTGACACTATTCTCAGTGTCATAATGACGTAGGGGAATTTGGGGCAAAGTGGTCACCTTAACAAAGCATTCCTATAAATATTTTTTTAGTAACTGAAAGAGTATTTTGGATGACTGAAGTCTCTTCTTCCATGATTTAGCTCTTGTTTTCCAACATATCCAGTGATTCTAGACCAGAATAATGAATTGATAGAGGAAAAAGTGAGTTAATGCAAAATATCCGCTTTGCCCCATATATGGGGCAAAGAGGATACGTATATCGGGGCAAAGTGGAAAGTAATTACCAGATAAAAGAAAACACTATAGATTTAATGAAATAAATCAGTCTCCACAACCAGGGCCCTCTGGAGTTAGATCCCCGTCTCCTATAGTCCCTTCAGTACTAAAAGAGACTTGGTACTGACTTGCTGCTGTCATTCTAACCTTATATTATGATACCGAACAAACAATTTGTATTTTTAGCTAAACTGCCACTTTACTTACCAATGAATATTACAAGAACGTGGCTCAAAACTTTTCACTTCACGAAAAAATTGTATGCAGTCTCGACGGTGGTTAAATGCAGACCAAGTTAGCTGTACATACGTAAAGTGAATGATATACGCGAAGACACCTATAGATGTCGTAACCATGTTGGAAATATCATATAAAATCACTTTGCCCCGAGGGGCCACTTTGCACTAGTGCGATAATAAGAATCAAGAAAAATATCAATACCAGAATTAAATATTTGGAATAACACTGGTAGCTGCATTTTCAATATCCGAAGGGAGATTGTCTTCGCTTTAACTTATTTTTATAGATTTTTTGTTCATTCAACTTTGACAATTTGATTACATAAGTAATTTATTTTATTTCCACAGCTTTGTTTATCTTTGCTGCTCTGGTCACAAAATATGATCTACAGTTAGTACCTCGTGTTTGCAGTCAATATTAATAACAATACGTTGGATTGAATTTTTTTTAAATAAAATTCTATGATATACTGTTAATAATACTAATAGGGAGTTGTAGATAAAATTTTGCACGTAATACGTGGCATAGGAATTATTAACGCACTTTTGTGATTACCCGTCCATATCCCACCAATTACGTGAATAACTATTACATAACTAGTGCGGGAAGTGATACTTCTCCGCACGCTATTGCAGCAATCGCGTACGGAAAAGTCACTTCACGCACGTGCTAGGTACACTATTTTTTCTACTAGCATGCGGAAAAAAGCCCAAAAGTTAACACAAAGAAACATTTATTATTAAATTCATATCAACAAATTAATTATTATTATTTGACATTCATTTGATGAGGGGCCATTAAAAAATTATTGAAAAATACGTTTTTTTATTAAAAATTATGGCAGAATTCTAATAAATTTCCTAATTTTTCATTAATTTGGTAAACTACAACCATACAAAAATATATATATCAAATATTTAAATGTCAGTATACTATAAAATTTACTTTCCGCACGCTAGTACTGTTGTACATTGGTTCCTGCTTGGCTGGTTACGATCATGTTGCGATGACCTTTCATTCAGTTCGCATATTTTTCGCGGCTTTTGTTCGCTTCTGTCGATTGTAAATACAAAATTGCATAAGTGCGCTGTCGTTAAATTCAATAATTATTTCAATAGTAGAGAATGTTTGCGTACACCTGATTACTTCCATTCATCGAACATCAAGTACCATTAAATCCTTTGGATTGCATCCAATTAGGTGAGGCGTCAACTTAGATTTGCACTGAAACCGCAAATAAAACCATGTAGGATCGTCGATATGAATTTATGATGAACTAGTTCAATCATGTATGCTTTGGCAAAGCCACAACTACAAATTAGGATGAATATTAAATGTATAAGGATCATATTTTATATATACCAGGGAAAACAATTATATAAGCATTACTTAATAAGCACCAACATGCCTGAATATTATAGCTGGTAATGTTTTAGTCTAGTCAAAGTCTAGTTGAATTCCGGAACTCTACCTCCATTATTTATGGTTTTTTTTACTGCTATACTATAAGCTGTTAATTAAATGCCAATGATCCTCATCATAACACTGGTTTTCATTATAAAACTGAAAAAATTGACCAATAGAAATCTAGATTTCCAAATACCCAAGTGAGAAGACCCAATTTTTTCTGTAGAATTGAAACGTGAACTTTGCGTTCAGCCTTTCAGCTTGTATATTGATCATTGAATTTCTTCAGAATTTTGGTTTTTGGTGGAATAGTCCATATATATTTCCTAAAAATATTGCTTTTCAAAAATTAATGAATTATTTCACTTTTGTGATATGTGGTGGAATAAACTAATTGTACAAAAATCAATATTCTTGGAATATTTTACCGCGAAATTTGAAATTTTGAATTGTCTTTAAATAAGATCGGAGAAGGTATCGGCAGCTCTTCTCTTATCGTCTGTTGTAGACAAAGTAAGTCAACAACTGTGCAGTAATCCATTCAATTATTTTAACACCTATTTTAAGTAAAAACTATTAGTTGCAGACGTTATACTTTAAGATTCTGGATTACTGGTATGTTTTCACATATTATTGTTACCTCTACATTTTAAAATTTCTTGGTGTGAAAATTAATATGTACCTAATAAGTATTTTTTGAGCATAATGGCTACCCATTTTGGAAGCCACATGGGTATACCTTTCTTCTACAATCTAGCCAAGTTTAATATTAGATATTTTTAATTTTATATGACGTAGAAAAAATAGTGTATGCAACTCTCATGTGATGGTTATTGATACACTCGCATTAACCATACAAAGCTCGCCGGTTAATGCTTGTCTATTAATAACCATCATTACATGATCGTTGCATGTTATACTATTTTTCAACGCTGTCATTTTGGGTTTGCGCGCAAAGGCTGACAGGTCACATTGAATGATTTTTTTGAGGTATCAATTGTGGATTTAAAAATTTCAGAAAATTATGTTTTGCTCTGAACACTTCAAAGAACCAATTGCAGCTGGAAAAACTTATTAAAGTTAACTTTTCGGCAAGTTAGGGAATTGTTGATTAACTTAATTTTCTCAAACATTCTCCATTATTATAAACTGAAAAAAAAATTCAAATAATTATCTTGAAAATGTTTCGCCTGGAGTAATTTTTCCTTTATACATACTTAACAAAATCACGAGTATAATTAACTTATGTATATCAATTTTTTTAAGATTTTCCTTTTTTTTTAGCCTTTGTACATCTCTATTCCCCAGCAGGCACTTATATCATTACACGGATGTAGACAAAGGACAGATTTATGCATTCTATTACTGTCATCAAATATAATAAAAACAAAATAACTCTACATATTGGAATAATTCCAAAATTAATATTTATTCGTACGAATAATTGGAATATATTTCAATACAAATCAAATCAAAATGTTCCATATTAATTAGTCATGACAATATTTAAAGCTGAATAATTAATCTGAAAAATAGCCGAAAAACAGCATAAAAGTGACATAATTTAAATAAAGTAATAAACCAAAAATAATTGTTCCATTCAACAACTTGCTACTCGAAAACTATATTCTTATCTATCATTTAATATCCAACTTAAAGCTACGAATTGCGTTGTCCTGGAGGAAAGAATCCGTGGAAGAAGTTTGAAAATGGAGAAAGGAAACTTACGGCCAAAGACAGGCATAAATATTCTCACCCGTTACACTGAATTGCTTTTGAAGTTTTTAAAATCTGATCTCGAAGTAATCTCACCTGGGTACTGCTCACTCAGTTACCTACCTTCTTTGTAAGGTATCAAATTGGACATTGCATCATGCATATTCTTTGATGATGTGGATTAGACAGAGGAGCGCATTGTCTTCATAGATAGATCAGGTAACATACCCACCTCCAAAACCTATAAAGACTTCTCAAGAACCTCCATATTTTGGAATGAAACATAGAAGTGAGAAATAATAGGGCCATTAATAGTCTACATGGCGAGATCTATAAACATCAGCTATATAAAGGGAATGCTATAGGAGGAGATGATTTCCAAGTACCTACAGCTTAAGGAAAAAGGCAGGTTAAGAGGCATGGATGGAAGGACCTTCAATTGATGCAGAAATGATAACTCAAAAACCAAGAAAGATTAAGAAGCAAGCCAAGACAAGAGTCTCTCTGAGCTTGGCAAACATGTGACGATATTCCAGGCAGACGCTGCAGCAATACAGCGCTGTGAGCTATTAAGGCAAGAGTTACCATTACCATATACTCCGATAGTCAAGCGGCTATGAAAGCTATCAGTTTTATGCAGATGAATTCCCAACTCATTTGGAATTGCTTGCAGACGCTACAAGAACTGGGCTGCCGTCGTAGATTGTCCTTAGCATGAGTAGAAGGACTCTCAGATTATAGGAGCAATGAAGAGGCAGTCTCAGTAGCCCGAGAAGGGCCACGATTTACTGCCATTGTTTCAGAGCCTTTCTACGGCATTGTGAAAGCACCGCAAAAAACAAAAAGCAGTATTGGCAATAGTGGAACAAGGCACTGAGAATGAGGCAGGCCGAAGAGTTCATCAATATTCACGGATAACCTACAGAATAATGTGGATGCTGGTTGTGCTTCTGACGAGGCATTGTAGACTTAACAAATATATATGAAAGACTGTTCCACTGCGAAGGCAAAGGCTGAGGTTTGCGATGATACTGGAAGAGGATTTTAAAAGCACATAAGCCTCTTATTTATCTTAACTTGAAGTGGCAGGTATCTTCAGGAGATATTTCAGACCGTAGTTTGGTAAGGCTATATAGGCTAATCGACTTCATTGTTATCTGCAACATAAAATAATGTGAAGAACAGAACAGAACAGTCTGTATGAAAATTGGAGTTGGTCCAAATCTTACCAAAGCTTAGTATTGCTTAGCATACGTGGATTCAAAATGATCATCTTGGAATATACAGGTTCACTTATCACCACTTAATTTGGAGAAAATAGCTTCCTAATGGTTTGCAGAGTAAAATTTATCTCTAAGTAAAAAAGCTTCCATTCTATTTTCTCAACAATTTAAAAAAATGGGTAACTTAACCAAATCTCATCGGAATAACTTTATACGACCTCAATCTCGCGACTAATTCTCCTTAATTCAAAGGGAGTGGATCCAGTAAGACAAAAGAAGCGTCTTTTTCGGTCATCTGCATACATATGACCGCCATTTTCTACATCTCTAGATTTCCACTTTAAAAACTCAAAGACATTAAGTAGAATTGAAAATCACTTTTAATGAGGATTGGTCGGAAGTTTTTCATTTTAATTGACCGAAAGTTTATAGTCAAGACGGCAATAAGACCAAAGACGGCTTCGTAGATGGCTTCACAGAAGAGCAAATCGTCTTAAAACATTGCCTCGTCCTTTAACTGACAGAGAAATATTAATTGAGTGGCAGGAAAGTCGCATCCACGTACTTTATTATTCAACTTTGCATTTATAAGTATAAAATCAATTATCTACTTCAAGAGTAGTTTCCTATTTTGTAAGATATTGCAAACTTGAAATTTGGTCCTAATATAGGTTAATTTTAATATTATTATGTTCTTCAAAATATTTGCTATCATATTCAATATTCAAACCATTGATACTTGAAAGTATTTTTTCTACTCCTATACTATGTATGTATTAAATTCCAATTTTCAGTTTCATAATGATACTCATTACAACACTGGTTTTCATGATGAACCTGAAAAATTAACCAATAGTAATCTAGATTTTCGAATAACCGAGTAGGCAGACCCAATATTTTCTGTAGAATGTTTGACAGTTTCTAAGAGATTCGTGTGATTTAGGACAGTTTGAATCTTTTGCGTTAGTTTTTGGAAGAAATGTCGAGCACCAGACTTTCATGTAATGGTTAATACACAAGATCGTTGCATAATATACTAATTATGTGTTGATAAAGAATTCTGAATTTGTGGTTTTTGAAATGACCAATTATGCTTCAATTTCACAATATGTGAATGTGACATCTTTTTGGATCAGCTCACGTACAGCATCAACGTTTTCCTGGCTGACTGCAGTTGTTGATGGACCTGCTTTTGGATCGTTGCTAAGGCATTTGGATAATCCACAGTTAAAAGGAAAAGTTGTAGCTCATTCAATGGGCTTCCCAATTCGAATCCATAAGTCACAGTTTCATATCCGGTTTGAAGGACCAAATTTATGGAGCTGGGAGTAAATACGCACGCCATTCTAGTTTTGAGCTTGGCCATAGTATATATTCATGTAGCGCTGCTAAAGACTTGTCGAAAAACGATCGTAAAAGCACACGTGTGTCGTATATACAAAGGTCGCGCGAGTTACTATCTTCATATTTTGTTGATTTATGAATGGAGTGTTTGGTACGGGGGCTGCTAAAAATGTACGTTATGCTAGAAAAATTATTTCAAAAAACGATGTTGTTTTGCTATGTATTTAATTGCATTTAGTTATGAGAAAAAAACTAGAATCATTCATTTAGAATAGCTCTTTCTACATTATATAAATAAAATAATTTGTCAAAAATGTACAAATATAATATTTTTTACAATATAAAAATAGAGAACATAAACAACTATTTAGTCATTAAAATTTATACCAAATTCTACATACTTTAGAATTGGTTTTGCATATAAAAACAATGCTGAATAATTGCATTTAGTAAAAAAATGCAATTCCAAGCCAAACTTATAAAATAAAGCAAAACAAAAAGTACCTAATAACTACAAATTTTGTAATATTTGTAATTTAGTATTTAGTCTAGGGGCCACACTAGTGACAACTGTTGCAGAGAGGTGTATAGAGAATTTCTCTTCAAAACTCAGTTCTTAGATGTCTAAGGATAAGTTTTTGTTTGGGTACGCGTTTCTGGTGTGGGGAGGTTTCTCCCAATATGGCCACTAAGATGGCCACTTTGTCCATATATACTTTTCCCAGAAAATGATCTATATCTCGGGAACCAGAGCTCGTAGCGTAAAATCACAAGGTATTAAAATTGATAAGGGCATTATTTTACGTGTTTTTAAACCATAAAAACTTTGTATTAAAAAAAATAATTTTATTAATACAAACACTACATTATTAAATTTGCAACATTATTAAAAATTATTAGAAAATTAAGCTACTATTAGTAACAAATAGTATTAAAAGGTGATTAAAAGTTAATTCCAATCATTATGGCACTTTGGAAGTTCACAAGCACAGAACCTGGAGCAGCCAACTTCATTCTTCCTACAGATAGAGATGTTTGGACGTGCACAAGTCTTAAATGAACAAATGTGAGGGAAATCAGGTGGAAGTTGCTCGGTGATAATTTGAGGAATCCATCCTGTTTCCATCTGCTCGTATCCATAGTCACCGGGATAAGGTATACCAAGATCTTCTAATAGACCATACCACTGGTTAGCCTGTAAATATGCCCGCTTGATGTGTAATGCCGTACTAGATAAAGTCGGTGGAAGCTTGGTGAAATCTAAATTTTTCATTCGGTGGTATTTAAAAATTCTTAAATCATTAATTTTCCTGATGTCTTTAGATAACATCCTTGTCAAAAACTCTTCAGCATTTTCAATTATTGTATTAGAGAGATCTTCTTTTCCAAAGTTTTTTAACAAGTATGCATAGTCTTGAGCCACTTTTAAAGCTGCGTGTTTTGTGCCAAATTTGCTTGTAGTGTCACATCCACTTAGTGAGTGAACAGCAGGGAGTACTTCAATGACTTGATTTGAAACAGCTTGACACACATCGTGTACTGAAATAAATCTTAAAGTCTGTCCTACCCCAGAATAAGTCCAAAGTTCATTTAAACCATTAGCTTTAAATTCTTTATGAAAAAAGTAAACGGCACACACAAATACATCTGTGTCCGATGATGCTATTAAAACACTTTCAACATTTGAATGCTTAACGGCATGATTTATGTGAAAAAATATTCTTTCATCGGCTTCTTCAAGGGTACAACATAACTGAGGTTCTTCTGTAACAATATCTGCTTCTATTTTGTGTGTTGCTTCTCCAGCCATACCACTCAAATAAAGTATTGAACTTGATAGTCTGTCCCTATGTTGAATAAGATAGTTTCGGCAAAAATGTTGAAACTGTGTCATGTTTTGAATTGATGCCCAAAAAGCTTCCATGTCTTTTGGCAAAGGTGTCACACTGCTTGAGATTGTCATGTTGATGGGATCTTTTTTCATGCGTCTCAATCTTTCTGCAGTTTTTATACTATTCTCGTCATATAGATCGAAGACGATATCAACCCTTTTGGCGGATTTTGACAGATAAATTATTCTTTTTAGTATACTTTCAGCAAAATCACCAAAATTTTTAATTGAATCTGAAGTAGCTGCAGCTATGGTACGAGCATGAAGCATAAAATCAAAAATGAGGCAGGATGTATTGGGGTGACAATGGGAGGAACTTTTTATTTGGCTTTCAAGTTCTTTTACCAATTCTGACTTGTTTGATTTTAAAAAGCGCGCCATCTTTGGTCAAAAAAAAAAAGTTGATGTTAGCTCAAATGTTAACAATTTATCAATTGAATAGCCACGATCTCTTGATATGTCAATTATTCTTTGAGCATTCAACGTTTCCAGTTTTACATCAATAGGTTTTGGCTTTTCTTTACTCTGGTTTCCTCTTTTTAAAGAAAGTGTATCTAGTAGTTTTTTTGACTTTTTTATAAAAACTTCTTCACGGAACTTTTCATATTTTAATTGACCGTCATTAACACAATTGAGTTTTAATTCCGCCTCTTCGGCTGACAAGTGTTTACCTGTCGCCAAATTAAGAACATGGGTTTGGTCTTCTGCAGGAAAAATATTAATTCTTTTGGTTATGAAATTTACCATTTTTCCAATACACTGATTATCTATTTGTGTGATAGTTTCAGAAAATTCGTGATGAAGATCATACTCATCATTTTCAACGATTCCACAAATTCTTCTATGAAGCATATTTATTGAATACGTCTCATGCTTAATTATGTCTTGCAATGCTATAGCCTCTTTTCTTCGGGTCATTCCTATTATACCACCCTGACCCTTAGCAGGTTTATTGTAGCACATCTCCAAACCCTGGTCCATACCAACACTGCTAAATTTTCTATCTCCATGTTGAACAACAAATTCACCTCTATTGAATGACTCTATTATACTAGGAAACTTCTCGGGAAGTTTCAAACAGTCTTCATAGTAAACTGAGCCCCATCGTGCGTAATTAACCTTTCCAAATACAAAAAACAAAGGCAGTGCTCTTTTGAATGCAGACAAATGAAGATCCCAGTTTCCCTCTCTATCAGCTCTAATAAAATCTCTCAATATTGGGCACAAAGTGTACAGAAAAATGTTCCAATAGCAAAAAAGTTTTGATTTTTTTTCACCATTTTTGATAAAGTTAAGAAAGTCACCATGGAAATCCCGCAGAAGGCCAGCCATGTCTTCAATTGTCTGTTTTGCATTAATACAGTCCTTATCCTTGCACCAGGTTGCCAATGATTTTAAGTGGTCGAAGAGTGGCTGGTACTTTTTATTTTCAAATTTCATGAAAAACTGTTGATATTGGATTCGTTGAATAGCTTCTGATATAATGTTTATCGCTCGAACTCCTCTACAGTAGTGATTACCTTGTAGGGCACTTTCAACAATTTTAGGACCGAATACTTCGGTCTCCACTAAAGCTTCAAAAATACCGCTATCTCCAAGATATAGCCCAAGACAGTTTATTATAATTTTAGTTGTATGAAACGAACCCAATCCAAGAAAGATATTTTTAAATTTATCAGGAAACTGTAACTGAAGTTCCTTGGCTATATGGTATACTCCTTCGTCACTAAATAGAGATCCACACTCTTGATTTACCTGTGTTATTACATCTTGAAAGTTCACCATAGTAGTGTATATAGAGGCATAATTGGTAGCTGGAAAAGGAAGAATGGGAACACTTGCTGAAATTGTTTTTTGGAGCTTTCTTTCAGTAACTAATGAGTTAAAAGCGCTCCATGACGGTACCAAGCTAAAATCTAGAAAACTATTCGTAGTTATGTCATAATTCTATAGAAATCGTGCCATTGACCACGTAAGGTCAATAATTGTTGATGTTGAAACTATTTATGTGTCCATGGTCTCCGCTGGACAGAAATCTGGATCAATGTTTCCTCTTAATTTAGGTTTAATAAATGGCACGAGTTTTTGACAGCTCAAAATATCATTCAGTTTTTTTGGCGTTTAATCAATGTAAAGTTATCCAAATATAGGCTCTGGAGATTAGTTTTGGATTGTTTTTCATTCTGAAAGAGGACTAAGACTGTGTCATGTGAACCACCAATGCCTGATTTTGTATCCTCTTGATGGTCAAAGTTATCCATAGCTGCTGTAAGTGGCATCTCTCTTGCTAAGTGTAATGGTAATGGAACACGGTGATCAGCCGTTAGTTCCACAGATCTCGCGGCAAAGGCATGATTCATTCTCTGAACTGTCTCATAGCTACAGCATAATCCAACATGGTTAAGAGATGTTATTAAAGTTTTAGATTTACGTTTCATGAATTGCTTGTGCTGTAGAGACGTGAAAAGAAGTTTTTTTTATGCCGTTGTGAAAGATAAAGTACAGTAACTGAAACAGCGTATCAGACCTTCTTTGTCTGTGGTTATCAACTCGATCTGAAGATAATCCCATCATTTGGTTGAAAAACGTATCCCAAAGCGTAGGTCTATTATGTTGAAAGCTTAGGAGGCTCTTTTCAATGTCTTGTTCATCACAGAATTTATTGTCAAGATCAAATTCATACTGTTTAAGCTCATTGGCTAATTGTTCTACGGTATCTTTTAAACTGTTAGAAGCAAACAATTTCTGAACAACTTTTTTCGTACTTATCTTAGAGGAGAATACAAGCTGGGACTTTGACCGTTCTTTCGGATATGCAAATGTTACTTCTTCCCCAAAATGTCTGATAAGAAGAATTTTCATCTGTCTATTTGAAATTTTATTTTCCAGCTGACATTTCGAATTCATGAAACCAGTAATTTCAGACAGTTCATAACCATTTTTGGAAAAGTCTAGCGCATCAATTACTTTTTGGAATCCTTCTGTAATTGTGCTGTTGGTAGACAGAGTTTCAAAATTCTCAGCGTTTCTTGAATATTTTAATAAGTAACTACTCATACAGGAAGAGTGGTAGAAAACATCTGCTGCAAATACACTATTAACATCATCCAGTGTGCTTGTCCTTGAAAATACTTCATCTTGAAAGTATCGTGTTGCTAACAAAAATTTTTCTGCCCTTTCCTTTTCACAGACCCGATATAATTTAACATCACCTTTATACTTTTTGCTTCCACATATGATGCAAAGTTTAACTTCATCACATTGCTGCCTATGGCAGTGCTTCTTTTGCCTATTTCCAGTGTCTTTGGTGCCATTTATGGAAGTAGAACTGTCAGAATTTCGGGTTCTTTTCATTCTTTGTGAGCGTAGACAATATTTTTTGTAACAGTCAAGATGATAATACACTTCTCTATCTTCTAATCTTTTCTTTAAATCGACATCATCACTGCAGTTAGAGGCATCAATTAATTTCTCTCGTCCATTTACAGTCCCATATATTTTTTTACCAGTATTTCCCTTTTCACATACAACACAAATTTCGGATAAATTGGTTTTCTTCCATTTCGTTGATGGTGGTACTAGTTGCACTCCCTCCATGTTTTTGTCTGTCAAATAGTTTTCTATAATTCTGAAACAAAACACACAATAATTAAAATTAGACTTTTAAAATTAGACATTTTATGACCCTTAAAAAAAAATTAAATAAATTTCAATATATATGATGTTGTTTTCATAAATCTTAAAGCATCTAATGTAAAATTATCTACTTATCAATTTTAGTCCTTTTCAATTTTGAGCTACCAGCAATAGTTTCCGAGATATAAGACGTTTTCTAATAAATCTACATATGCGCCATCTTGGGCGCCATATTGGGAGAAACCTCCCCATAACAGAAATGCGTACCCAAGCTAAAACATATCCTTAGGCATATGGAAACTAAGTTTTGAAAAGAAATTCTCTATACACTTCCGTGCAACAGTCCTCACTAGTGTGGCCCCTGCACTAATTAGGTTTATGGGATTTTTCAATTTTCATGTCAAGATTTGCGAATTTATTTGTATAATATAAACGCATTCTTGTATACAGGGGTAAATGATACGTTTTTAAAAAGATCTTTTCAATGTCGCTCCGATACAATTATTAAATGCTAACCTATTGAAGTTAGCTAAAAATAAATTTTCAAGTTGAGGAACATACAAAATTCAGACTAGGTACATTGAGCCCACCAAATGGAAAATTTGTATTGTTTACATAGGCTTTTGTCTGAGAAAAAATAGTTGATTTTTTAGTTAAGGTATTTTGTTCATTAAAAGCAATACATATGTCGCAGAAATGTTGCTGCATACATTTTTTCAATAAATAAATCTGAAGGAAGATATTTTCCCCATCTCTACTCCTACCACCGTCCACACAACACACTCGTGACATTTTCTTTTCAATAAAAAATATACCATGATAATAATGAAATAATTCACTGCAAAGACGGTATACTAATAACTCCGCTCGTACCTTCAACCACAAAAGACACACGGTATCTGTCTATCGCTCGATTGAGAGCTTCATGATACCAGAAAAGACGGAGACGGAGACCGAGGGAGATAGTCATCGAGCTGGGAGGAGTTAAGAGTGAACCTACTATTCATTTGTCTATATACTATATACTATTGGCGTGATACGCTACCACGTATCTAGATTTAATCCACGATTATGAAAATGGAAAGTTGTAAGATGAAATAATTGACGAGGAATTTACATTAAAAAAAATCACATTTCAAATTTCTAAAAAGAATCTCTTATAGCACCAACGAATAACTAGAAAATAAATTCGTTTAAGGTAGGTGAGCTAGGCTGGCAAGCAATTATATTTCCACAAAGAATTGATGTCACAAAGGTATTACATTCATTGTACGATTCTAGAAAAATATTACTTCTGAAATCGGTTTAAGATTGCTTCTGGCCCGAAATAACGCTCGGCAGGTAATCCGACTCAGAAAAATTCCTTGAAGGCACTTATTAAGATAAAACACTGTAAGCTTCGAAATATAAAAGGAAATAAATTAACTCAAAACGTCTCTACATACAACAACATGATTGAAGTCGTAGTAAATTCTATTAACTCTCTAGAAAAAAAATCTCGTCGGCTTTCTCTGTCAATTATTATCTTTGAAAATATAATATGAAAGTGTGGTATTTTTGACGTTTCTAGAAGCCAATAGAAATTTACTGTTTTAGTTATACACATAGATTCAAAAGTTTTGCATCACCTTCTTCGGATGCGAAGGAATTTTTTCGCGCTAACAATTTTTTGTTGGCTTGTTTATCAATGTTTACCATTTAAATATGTTCCATATTTTTTGCAATATACAGATGTTTACAGTTTTTTTGTAAGATAACATTTTTAGTGCGATCATTTAAACATTCAAGGCATTTGATTTTTACGATTTTGAGTGCAAACATGAATCGTCAAGTCATAAGTGAGATTGACCGTGCAAGAATAGTGGCTTTAGTTGAAGAAGGTCATTCTCAAAGGTTCGTGGCAAACAGAGTTGGCGTTTGGCAAAGTGATGTGTCTCGTGTATGGAACCGGTATCTCCAGACCAATTCTCTTCGTGATAGACCTAGAAGCGGTAGAAGGCGAGTTACTAATCAGCGGCAGAATCGCTATATCTACTTAACTATCCGAAGAAACCCGACCATGGCAATACCAGCACTCCAAAGAGATAGGGAAAGGGAATAGAATCATTGGAATTACCCTTCCCCTTCTTGATTAACTTGATTCTTGTTCCCATTCGATTCAAAAAGGGAAACGGCTAATCCAATGATTAAATCCCCTTACTTTTCTTGAATAACCCAGTGTACATGTGTACATCACAATGCATTCATCACTGAAGCAGTGCGATCAACATTTCTTGTTCGAAATCAAACTTGAAAACCAATAAGAGGAAGAAATATATTTATATTTTATATCTTTTCACTGCAACGACATTTTTAATTTATTTGTATTCCAATTTTTCTGAAAATAAGAAGGTGAGAGTACACATTAACCAAAACGTGAATGTGTACTCTTACATTTGCCGGGAAATGTACATTACATTATATTCAGTTCACATATACCCAAATTTTTGGGAAATGTACACATTCTACGGTAGAAGTGTACATTTCCGAAGAGTTACATTTACCGTAACACATACATGTAATATGAAACTTTACTACAAGAACATCAGTGAGTGAGGCCAATTTTTTAACAATAAATAAAGTGAGTAAATAAAACGTCAGACCGTGTGGAAAATACCATTATTTGAACAAAAATTATGAAAAATGTTATTTTTCCAAGTTCATTTTTGTGTTTTGTTTCAATCAGTCAAACATTTAATCTCACTAAAACTAATAAAACAAATATGAAAATTCAACTGCTCACAGTTCGGTAAAATACGAAAATCAACAAACAACCGAACGTGATTTCGAATTATTTATTTTTTATCGATGAATCCATTTCCCTGACTGGTACTTGGATATGAATGTTATATAATGTTGTTTATTTTTAATGTGTTCGTTTGAGGTTTATATCCCTATTATTCGAGGATTTCAAGAATTTCACAGATAAAGACTGAATTAGAATTGAAAACAAACAGAAATAGATAAATTTTCTTTATGTTATTCTGAAAATTTTCGAATATTGACCCATTTTACTGAGGATTTAACGTCTTTGCGTCTTTGGTCTGGACACATATCCATTGAGGACATCATAAGTGGATCTTAGATATGAAAACAGACTAGATGGCCATACTAAATTTCTCCCCAGTCCCAAATATGATGTAGAAATACCTCACAGGAAGGACTGGCAAGACCCAAGCAAACTGAAGTTTCGCCGAGGAGACACCTGGTACACAGACGGGTCACAGACTGGGGAAAGAACAGGAACAGGGGTGTATATTGAAATGAGAAACACAAGATGCTCCTCCTCACTAGGAGGAGTATTTCAGGAAGAGAATTGTGCTATCTTAGAATGTGTTAGAATTAACAAACATAGGAATGACACTCATAGGATAAACATACTAACTGACAGCCACGCAGCCCTTGCAGCTTTAAACAGCCGCAAGGTAACATCCAGATTGGTAGAAGAATGCCAGAAACAACTAAATGAACTGGCAGACCACATTAGTGTGGGTGCCGGGACATAACGGTATTTCTGGAAATGAACAACCTGATGAACTCGCGAGAAGAGGTTCAGTAACAGCATGTGTTGGACCAGAACCGGCTCTTGGGACCACAAAGAAGGTAGTCCAAAGGCAAATACAAAAATAGGTACAAAGCCAACATAGACTTCAGTGGAGAAGCACTCCAAAGCAGGTACACATATGTAAAACGGGCCGAAGATTTACTGAATATCAGTAGAAATATGCTAAGAATTATTAGAGGTTATCGGGTCATACCCCGATAAAAGATTACCTGCATAAAATAGGGTTATATAATGGGGACCTCAGCTGCAGACTTTCTGACATGGAGATCGAGACCTAAGCTAACCTAACCTAACAAATATTATATCTGACTGTGAGGCACTGGACTCGAGGAGACAAACAATCTTCGGAGAAGCCAATGTGCCACCTCAAGTAAATGGCAGACATCCAATGGACCTATATCGTCTACTCGAAAGTACGGGGATAACTGGATGGGTGACATTTTGTTATGTTTTTATTTATAAATGAGATAACGTTGTTTTTCTAGTAGCTTGATTTTTTTAATGTCAGTGTGCGATGGAATAACAATTTTTCTTATACTTCGTTTTCTAAAGCCCAAAAATCGATATTTTCTTTTATATTGTTGTATTTCCTGTATTAATATAAAGAATATTATCAAATGGTTGTATTATTTTCATTTTTAAAAGTGATATTAGTTGAAATTTGAATGGGCTACCATTGTAGCCCGCGCGACCAATGTAGTGACAAAATACCGCGCGACTACTGAAGTTAAGGACACTGTGTCTTGACAATTGCATATCTACAGTGAAAAAATAATACGTTACTTTTGACCAATTTTGGAAGTAAGGTTTTGTTGATGACAGTTTTGATGTTGATGAAGATTAATTTATCACAGTGGATCTGGTTAAATTGATTGGTTGGTAGTTTTATAATGAAAAAAGGAGATGATGGTGGAATTATCGCGAAAAACGTCAATAGTGAAGTAACTATGTTCAAATATGTGTGGAGGCAAGGGATAAGGAAAAAAGTGATTACGTTTCTGATCATATCAGATGAAAGCTGATATATCCTGGAATAATTGGGATTTGCGTAGAATGAAAAGTTGGATGTGGTGGAGTTCCAGGAGTACTTTTTCGGGTCAATAATTGCCAATTTAAGCTCCTACTTCGTGAACCATGAAAGGAATGGGAAAAATAGAAAAGGAAGAGTAGATGGTTGCTATTCCAAAGGATAAAACAGGCTTTAATACATAATATCAGTTGATGAGTTTTTGAAGTTGAGGGTTTCAGAAGGTTAAAAAGGGTAAGTGATGCTGTATGAGACTCATAATCCTTAGTGGCTTTCAACATCTGGGTTGGCAGAAAAGATAAGGGCCCTTATAGTTACAGTTGGTTTTTTTGTGCATCATTCAGCCTCTGTGGAATGGCTGATTTTGGTGCAGTGAGTGTGGTATTTCGGGTTTCATGGAGCTGCAATTAAAAGTCCAAGAGAAAATGGGTTGGTGGTAGCGACTTCCTGGAGAAGTGAATGTTGTATTGAGGAACGTAGGTTGATTCATTTGAACTTTTCCTCGGAGATGTTCTTCTGTTTTTGTCAGTCAATTATTGCGAACTGATCATTTGAGTCGCGTCATCTGGTGGTGATAAGTTATATGGAGCATTTCTCCAGCAAAACCAACCAGCAAAATGAAGACTTGCATGAATAAGGAATAACCAGTAAGAAACAACATCCTGGGCCACATGATTTCTAAGTACTTCTTCACCATAAGAGCGAAAGGAATTGACAAAATACAACATCCAGAACTATCCTTGATAGAAGATATATTGAATACTCAGGCAACCTGGAGTGAGTGCAGTGTAATGGTAGTTGAACTTAAGATCTTTGAATTTTTTTTCTTCATTGTGTTATTTAACGTCGGTCTATTTCTGCGACTGAGGCTAATCACCGACGCAGGGAGCACTCTACCCCTAACCGGGGTTGAACCCACTCATGCTGCAACCAGTGGTAGCCGTTCTTTAACTAGCCCAACATCCGTCTCCTCCGAAAGACAAATCTACATTATACCTCGTGCTCATTGGTATAATGCCTGCGAGCTGTGATATGCTAGTTCGCTGCAGGCTGTACGATGGTTTTCCCTGGCATGGTCACCCATCCAAGTACTAACCATGTTCGACACTGCTTGATTGTAATTATCGCATCAAACGCGTTCCACTGCAGTGCTGGGTTGTCCCCCAAAATCCTTGAATTTGGTGTGAATAATATTGAGGAACATTCATGAGAATGTGAACTATCCTTTCTCTTAAACTAGATCAAATAAAGTGATAAATTCAGAGAATTTCATTAAAATCCAGATTTTCACATATTATAGAAATGAGGGTATTTTGTATTATAAAGCCAGTTTTAAGCAACGATTTAAAAATAGAACGTATTTTTGTCACAAATAGAGCATTCCATATTGCTAGACAAATAATAACAGATACATTTGCTTTCTGTACACGTATTTACGTAACAATAATCTCTTGTAAATATGGTAATATTCAAAACGTGAGATGATTTCAACTATCGTAGAACTGTTAAAAAGTTTTAATCCTATGCTAAGCGCACTTCGTCGCCGGCTAACCCTTCTTGCACCACAGCAGACATTTTCGCTTTGTATGGGTTAAACAATTTGGCTTTGACCCAGATTTTAAAATGTTCGAACCGAAATACTCAAAAATTTAACGAAGACAATAAAAAGGACCTGCTAGTTTTCAGTTTGTTAACATGTTGAACAGAATAGTATATTCTTCAACGAGTGCAGAATGATGGCTATTATTCACGCGGATGAAGTTTCCAAAACGAGGGAGCGCAGCGAGTGAGTTGTGGAATCATCCAAGTTGTTGTCAATGCGAGGATGATTATCCGATTTTTAGACAATTTCACTAATTTGGATCCAAGAGTTTTTAGAATATTTTGTAAAAGGGATATATAAAATGGCTATAGTTATTGGGGATCTTCCATATTGACTGGGGTCGAAGACTTTATTCAGATAACCAATGTGTCCTTTTGGTAATTTTGACAAATTCTGATAATTTGAATAGTAAGTTCGGGTAATTTTCATTTTTGCATCGGCAACACTGGACCAGTTCATATTTTGTTGCTTTCCATAAAAACTTGACCCTTCTTTTTCATGACATTAATACAGTCATGAAATTAGAAAATATAGACATTTAGGGCGGACGGTAGTTTTAGTTTTGGTCCAATATAAATGTTTTTATTAATATTTAGAGTTACATTTTTAGCAAGTTTGACTTTGTTTACATATCACTTAACAGTTGACATTTATGGTATCGATATTTGGTTATCGATTCAAAATATCGAGTTTTTACTACAAAAATACAACTACAGCGACATGAACACGCCCACCAGGGCTCACGTTTGCTTCTGCCAACTGTAAATATATATATATACAGTAGAAAAAATTTACCTTTACCCTGACGTCACTAACAATGAACAGTAGTAAACACAAACTTTATATACCTCATCCTTTTCTACTGACAGTAAAAACACATCATACAATATACGTACACTTGCCTTTCAAGCAATGACATACGTTCTTATGTAACTCTAATTATTACTTCCAAATGTTGAAAAGAGATAGCACCAAAAACGATTAATCGGTTGTATTCATAAGAATTTATTTTGACCTCTTATGACAACTGTCATTATTTTGATACATCGAGTTTTGTTCAAATCGTTCCATCATTTGCATTCAGATAAATTCCATAAAATCGGCTTTTTTCAAAACCTGTAGTTTGATAATTTTATTTTACGTTAAGTACAAAATTTCCTGTTTTGCATTCAATGAATATTTCCAACTTAACCTCACTTCTTAGACGGTGGCTGAACAAGATAAACAAGCAGTCAACGTATTTACGCACACGACAAAGTAATTGTAGCCATTTTTGACTCATTGATTGATTTCGCGAGGTTAGTAGGTATGACGTCAGGGTAAAGGTCAATTTTTTCTACTGTACGTAACTCATATTTTTAATCGGAACCCTTACATTTATAAATAAAATTGATTCCAGGAGGCGTACATATTCACTATCGCTACCAAAGTCTAATAGACTTTTTGTCGCAACTGTTGTCCATTTTTTTCTCTTATATAGCATCGGTGGTTCAGTGGTTAGAATGCTCGCATTGCACGCGGGCGGCCCGGGTTCGAGTCCGGGCATGAGCATATTTAGGATTAATGAGTGAGATTCCGTTCTAGACACACGTGTTTATACTTCAATTTGTTTTCACACTGTCTCTCACCTGCAAAAGTGAATTCTTATATTCGATTTTTGACTACAGTAATAAGTAAGTGATTTTCTATAAGTGTGTGTTGAGTTAACATAGTAAAGTTTTTTGGTAATCAGATATTTGATAATATCCCAGTCCCAAAACATAAATCGATATCTTTTACATATAAATTACTTTCTTTTTTTCTACTAATTACTTTCAATAAAAATGGACAAACAGACAGCATTTAACGCAGAATACAGTGGCGTATCACTGGAAGCATCCCAATTTCATATTCTGATGTCTCAATTGTCTGTTTTAACCGATGGTATGAATGATATTCGTTCCTTGTTAGCTGAACATAACAAGAAAATAGATGGCTGCATTACTAATATCACTTCTTTGAAGAATGAAAATGAAACATTGAAAGTCCAACATTTAGAAAAGAAATTTGATTCGTTTTCATTATCCAGTATATGTGGTGAGATCACTGCTAGAAATCGTCGTGAAAAAAACGTTCTTTTCTATGGTGTGGATGAAAGTGCAGATGACGCCAAAGCAGTGCACGAAATTTTGACAGAAATGAATTCCTCCAATATTGTGAAACCATCACAAATTATTAGGCTGGGCAAACCTGGAAATTCATCACGTCCTATAAAACTTGAATTTTCATCTCGTCAAGATGCTCTTGAAATTTTAAGACAGCGATCTAAAGTTTCTTTCAAGAAATTTCCCAATTTAAAAATCAAAAATGATTATACTCCTACACAACGGGATGAGCTGGTTAGAATATATCAAGAGATTAGTAGAAGAAATAACGATGGTGAGAATGTTCGCATGAAGTTTATTTCCGGCCAACCAACCATTGTTCCTGTTCAGAAAAGACAACGAGAAGAAGATCACTCCCCAAATAAAAACTCTGCTAAAGTTAACAAAAATACTGTTTTGCCAAAAAAGTTCTAATAACCTTTTGGAACTGCAATGGCTACAATAACATTTTCAACTTATGTGAAGAACCAATTAATTCTGACATTCTATGTCTTTCCGAAACTTGGCTTACCAATGATAATCTTAATGTGCCTAATTTTTTGTCTTCTTATAATTACGTAACTGCGAATGCTACTAAAGAGAAATCTTTGGGACGGCCAAGTGGAGGATTGTGTATTTATTTTAGAAATTATTTTAAGGTTACCGTCTTACACACATCTTTTTATTGTCTTATGTGCTTATTTTCCACAGTTAGCTGTAAATTCATTGTGTGCAACATATATTTCAAACCATCAATTGATTTGGGACATGTGCTTGATGTTTTTCAAATTTTGCTGACGGATGTTTCGGAAAACTATACTGATACTATGATTATTATTGGCGGAGATTTTAATAGCCGAATTGGTAATATTGGAGCGATTCCAGTAGAACTAATTCAAGATTCTAATCTACTTGAAGAACGATTAAGTTTAGACACTACTTTGAACACAAGAGGTAGAAAACTTACAGATTTTATGGACGAAAATTCCTTTTCAATTTTAAATGGCAGAACATTACTCGATAATCCCGGTAAATTTACATTTTTGAGTAGTCAGGGTAAAAGTGTTATAGATCTGGTTTGGTTAAATAATATATTTCTATCAGATATAGTCAATTTTTTTGTTACCGACAACGATTTCTTATCAGATCACTACCCTATCAACTTAATTCTTAACTATAGTACTCAATTACATAAGCACACCAATAGAGAACTATTCAATAATATGCCCAATTTTTCATATAAATGGAATAATGATTTTTCTCTATCTTATAAAATGTGTATGAAAAATTCAAATAGATCAATATTTATTAGTGACCCAGCTAGTTCTTTTTTTAATCTTGTGGATGCCATTCGTGAAACATCAACTCACCTAGGTATGTATTCTTTGAAAAGGAATCTCTCTACTCAATCAAATTTTCTCAAGACTAATAAGCCATGGTTTGATGCCACATGTAGTATTGCCAAGAGGAATATGCACAATGCATTAAGAACTTGTCGAGACCAAAACTTTCCGCAAGATTTAAAAGAAATATATATAAAACTGAAATTAGAGTATAAAAATATAATTAAATCTAAGAAAATCGAATATGAATCAACAATTATTACGAAGTTATCAAATTTACAAAACTCAAGAGAATTCTGGTTGACGGTAAAACAATTTCGAAATAGTTCCACTCATAAAGTGTTACCAGTTCAAGTATGGGAAAACTTCTATGGAAACTTGTACCCTCCTCTAGCAATTTCTACGGTTGATTTTGTAGATGCTAGCTGGTCACCCCTATATGGACGTTCCGTTTACAACTCAGGAAATATATGATGTACTGTATAAATGTAAAAATAATAAGTCTCCAGGAGCTGATGGCGTTTCCTTCGAATTTTACAAGAACCTTCCACATAACTGGGTTATATATTTAACTTCTTTGTTCAACTCAATCTTTGATTCCTCAATAATTCCCAATTCGTGGTCTAACATTTTATTGTCTATGTTGCATAAAGGAGGCCCATCTGATACACCTGATAATTATAGAGGTTTGGCTTTGGTGAATTGCTGTACTAAAATTTTCACAACTGTTATTCTAAACAGATTATCTTTATGGGTTGATAACTGCGGAGTTATGCCAAAGTGTCAGTCTGGCTTTCGTGCAGGCCGAGGGTGTATCGACAATGTTTTCACTTTAAGCTCTGTTATTAATCTACATATTAGACATAAAAGCCGAAAAGTGTTTGCAATTTTTGTCGATTTCAAAAGAGCTTTTGACTCAGTCCAGCACAATTTATTATGGCTGAAACTATTCAATATTGGAGTCTCGTCAAAAATTATTCGCTTAATAAGAACACTTTATTCAAAAGCCACTGTTCAAATAAAAGGTTCTGACGGCTTGACAAAATTATATGATCTAACTTTAGGTGTTCTACAAGGAGAACCCTTGAGTCCCCTTTTATTTGCTCTGTTTATCGCCGATTTGGAGGACTACTTTTATGCTCAAGGAGCTCAAGGTGTAAATATCGATAATAAAAATGATGTTCTAACACTCCTGTATGCTGATGATCTCGTTATCCTGGCTCATTCTGAAATTGATGTTGCAAGGAAACTGAAAATGTTGGAAAAATATACTGACACCAATCGTTTAACTGTTAATCTTAAGAAAACAAAAATTGTTAGGTTTTCTAAAGGTGGATTCCAAAAACCGAATTACAAATTTTATTTTAAGAACGAGATCATAGAATTGAGTAATACATATACATATTTAGGTGTAACGTTTTCTTCCTCTGGCTTATTCAGTGAAATGTCAACTGCAACTGTAAAAAAAGGTAAACAAGCCGTTGGCGCTCTCATTCCTGTGATGTGTAAGGCAAAAATTAAGATTCTTCAAATGGAAAAATTTCGCTATCCCAGACTTTGTTTTGAGCAACAGCTACGTATTATGAATTCCGCTACCACAAAGTATAATTGGGCATCCCAAATCAAACAATTTTTTGTTGACGTTGAATCACTGCAGTTATGGAATCAATTATCTTATGGTCATCTAACAGCACAAAAAAAACTACTATTTTCCAAATATCATACCTTCCTGCACCAATCCGATATCGCTACATCGTCAGCGTACCCTTTCATGGCTCTATATAATGCTTTCACCACAACACGTGAACCAAGCAATTATTTACTGTTGAAGTCCCCAATTCAGATCACTCGTACTTTAGCTAAACTCCGTACGGTTAATCAATTTAAAATGAAGTTCACATTAAACGGCATAACCTATAGTATAGATCCTACTTTAACATGTACTGTTTGTAACCTGGACGAGAAAGAAACTATTTTTCATATTTTGTTTGAGTGTCCGATATATACAGTTATGAAACAAAACATATCCTGTCTGCAAAATTTTGAAACATTAGTAAATGCTCTACAAAATATAAACCTATCTGAGGGAAAAACTATATGCTGCTACCTCTGGAATATTCTCAAATTGAGGTCATTTATACTCGATGAATAATGTATTTATTTCATTTTGTTTTTATTTTTTATTACAAACTGTCTTGTAAACTTGAAAAAAGTTTTTTTGTATATTATCACACACTAACCTTGCTGTAAACATTGTTTTCTATAAGCAATAAAGTTATTATTATTATTATTATTATTATTATAAAATTATGATTTTATAATTATTTTGACGTTTCAAACGACGCGCTG
>CAJUYG010002407.1:0-32662 GCA_910591675.1 Galerucella calmariensis | reverse complement strand
TATGCGTAGCTACAGTCATGGACGTTCTAAATTTTGGTTACATCATGTTCCGCATCGATACTTACGATTCTGACGTTACTGGTGCAGACTGGTTTTGTTATCATGTGAAATCTCCCTGTATATTTCCCGTGGGATTCTGCGAAAAGTACGATATTCCCTTAACCCCACCTAAAAGTTATGACGCTATAACTTTTGATTGGAGATCGTACTTGGCCCAAACAAATAACAGACCGGCAGTTCCTTCTTTATTTAATACAAATATACCGCTACATGGTTTCCAACAAGGTATGAAAATTGAGGCAGCTGATCTCATGGACCCTTGGCTAGTATGTATAGCAACAGTAGCTAGACGGCTACTGAAAGTTCATTTTGATGGATGGGAAGAGGAGTACGATCAATGGTTAGACTGTGAAAGTCCTGATATTTATCCTGTATGCTGGTTCTAAAGCGTAGGACATCAATTAGAAGGACCTCCAATGTTTGCTAAACAAATTGCGCCCGTAGTGAAGTCGTAAACGTGAAGACATCATTGGGGGAATACAGAAGACCAATCACTAAATTAATATTATTAAAAAAAAGTAGCTCAATTTCGGGAGGCCTGGAGAATGTTAGTGATTAGTTTAGATTTTCTTGAAGTTACTTAGATACTAAAAAGTTTTTGATAAGATGTCAATATAATTTTATTGAATGTCAGTTTTTTAATCTTGAATAAAGATATAATTGTTTTTTAAGTGTTTTCGACAAAACACTTGGTAAAATAGTTACGTACGTTTATGTCATATATGCCTCGTCTCTTACCCATTCCCCGTAGCTTCAGATGAACCTGCCAAACTAATATTTGATTGTCTTTCCCTGGGTCTTTCAATGTATTCCAATTTTAGCGATATTATAGTGTATCACTATTACTTGAAATTAATATTGAGCACTTCTAGAAATATATACTTATTTATTAAAAAGATAATATCAAGAGGTAAACTTTCAGTATAAAAACTTAAATATTGTAAGTGCAATATTTATTACGCTGTGACTACTACAATATACTATAGGGAAACACTGCAGCAAGTATAAGTGCGAGAAGGCATTTGTGAAATAACGGTGAACATGTTCTTAATAAATAAAACAAACTGCCAAAGAGCCAAAATTTGTCGAATGGATTTCTCTGAGATTGTTTCAAAACACTTCAGGATTTCCTAAGTTAATATGATTCATTTATATTATTAGTTGCTGTTCCCGTGCTAAAGTTGGGGTATATTGCACATTTTCAATTGTTAAAATGGAAATAACTTGAGAAATATTAATTTTTGGTATGAAAATAGTATATTAAAGTATAAGTGGATATTAAGGTCTTTAAAATACGCGCGATTTTTGGAGCACGACGGCAAAGCCGGAGTGCTCGAAATAGAGCAAGTGTTTTAAAGACCAGTTATCCACGAATACTTTACGCTATTTTTTTTATTGGTGCACTTTGAAATTATAAATACTGGTCGATAACTACTACAACAACAAGAAATGGAAATCATGAATGTCATTAAGAACTAAATGTCAAATGGTTGAATTCGTGATGTGTATAATATGATGTATACTTTGCGTTGTCATGGAAATGAGAAAAGCATAAACTATTTTGTATTTTGATGGAAGTTCAACGTTATTGAGTTCTGTGGATGTCAATAGTATTAATTTAAATACCATTTCCTAAGATTTGAAAAATGGAAATATTAATATTTCAAACAATACCAACCGCACTTTCCATTTTAATTTATAAATTTGACATTGTTAAATATCGTTCGAATAAAAGTTTTGACGTTACAAACTACTCCTGTCAGATCAATAATAAAAAAATTGACATTTAGACATGATTTAGACCATAGATTTAGACTTCGTTTCTCGAGTTGTTGATGTTGCCACGGTAACTCAAAACACGCGCGTGCTAAAAAGTTCGATTTAAACACGCTGAGGCGTGCTTTAAATAGGTAAAATGGTTCACCAATAAAAAAAAATATAATAAAAATTCAATCAACCTTATATACAGTTATGGACAGAGAAGTTTGCCTTTAGCGTATGCATGGTGGCATGCAAATGTATTTAAAATTTAGGTACATGACACAGGGGCTGGATAACTAGTGCATGATATTAAAGCTGCGTCCACATTATGCCGATCGACAAATCTCATTCGACACGTTAAGTTTCAACTCGTCCACATTGTCAGTATAATGTGGATGTGTTGAACGACATACATCGCCGCGCCATTATCAAAACTGAAAATATTATGAGTTGGTTTTGCTTCATTAAAATTTTCAATTATGAGTGATGCAGAAGATGTCATGGCAGCTGCTGCTGCAATTATTATTGCAGTTGCTGGAAAGCAGCCACAGCGTTTTCGCCGCCTTCGAAGATTTTGTGTAGGATCGTCAATGGTAGGAAAAAATATCATTGCTCTTCATTCCAATTCAAATTGAGATATAACAGACACACAAAACTAACCAAAATAACTACGTTTAGGAAATGTTGAACAACGTGCTTCGACACGTCCAAACTAGCCATTTCGATTCGACTTCCTTTTATTCGTACCGACTTGATTCGGGTTCGCATCCGATTCGACCCGACATGGATCGACAATGTCGGGCGACCATCCACACTGGATCGGCATTGTCGACATAATGTGGACGCGGCTTGAATGATTTATCTTCTGAAAATTCTAAGAAGCTCAGTCTTCCTTGTCTCCTTTGTATGACTGTCACTGCAGTCTCTCTCTTCACTCTTTATCTTCAGTTGGAATTAATTGAAATTTAACAAAAAATAGTTTTATGAGGTGTTAAAATAGTTACTGGCTGTTAAAATATTTCCTTGACAATTTTGTCGATTATAGCTTATTGGGTATTGGAAACTATTTTGAATAATCCCATTCATTATTAGTTCTCTAATTAATGGAGTTTTTGTTTAGGAAAACCTCTGCTTATCGAAGACATAGACATAGATCTAGATCCTGTCCTGGATAACGTACTGGAAAAAAATTTCATTAAATCAGGATCGATAGAGAAAGTGATTGTAGGGGACAAAGAGTGTGATGTTCTGAAAGGATTTATGCTTTATATTACAACGAAGCTACCCAATCCTCCATATTCTCCGGAAATAAGCGCGAAAACATCTATTATAGACTTCACCGTGACAATGTTGGGTAAGTAGTCTTTTGTTAATAATAATTACACAAATAGGTTGAGTTTATAAGGAAACCCTCAGCTCTTAGACTTTTTGTGCTCTTGGTTGTACCATTTATGTGAAGAAATTAATGAACAAAAAAAAAGAGATATTTGCAAACATTCCACCAAGAGTATTATTATTATTATTATCATTTTTTGTTTGTTTAGGATAGGGTATCAACGTTTCTAGTCATGAGGTCAATATTTTAAATAATCTTTAGAGTGGCATTCAGTTTATAGTTGTCTTAGTGATTTAGTTCAATGGAGAAAATCAATAAACTTGTTAATAGATGTCAAGATAATATGAAAATTACTTTTCAAAAGGTGGACCGTTCACTAAGAAGCAGCATCTACTTCTCGGGCTAGAGACATGCTAACATTTTTTTGTTAAGTGTTAAAATTAATGACAAAAGCCATCTGGAAGTGTGAGTGAAAGAAATAAAAAAAAGTTGTAAGAAAAGTTTTACTTAAAGTTAGTTTACAAATTGTGATCCGCTTACTCCCAAACAGTAATACAACCTCTGTTCAATACTGTTCCGAACATTTTGTAGCATAGCAGGAGTTATTCCACCACATGCCACAGTTATCCGGTGGCGAAGATCTTCCAAACAACTCACGTACAGAAGCTGCATAGTGTGGTGGAGTGCCATCATGTTGAAAACAAAATCATTTTCTGGGATCTGATCATGGTTTTCCTACCTCATAACTTGACGGCTGAATCTTATCTCAATTTGCTCGGAGACCTCATCTACCCTCAGATTGTGGAGATAATGGAAAACGATGATCAGATCCCAGAAAATGATTTTTCTTCAACAGAATAGCGCTCCACCACACTATGCAGCTCCTGTACGTGACACTTTTTAGATCAACATTTTTCCGCATATTGGATTGGTAGAAGAGGTTCCATTGAATGGCACCCAAGATCGCCTGATCTATCACCGTTGGACTTTTTCTTGAAGGGTTATTTGAAAAGTGTTGTTCACAAAACGCAACCGAACTCTTTGGAAGATCTTCGCCACCAGATAACTGTAGCATGAGGTGAAATAACTCCTGTTATGCTTCAAAATGTTCGAAACAGTGTTGAGCAAAGGTTGTATTACTGTTTGGAGGTAAACGGATCACAATTTGAACACTCACTTTGATTGAAGCTTTTCTGACAACTTTTTATTTCATTTCTTTCACTCACACTTCCAGCTGGTTTTTGTCATTAATTTTATCACTTAACAGAAAAATGTTAGCATGTATTTAAAAAGAATCGAAATACCTTTCAAATTATGTGCCACTCGACCCACCATGCCATTAAAGATTCTCGAAGGGGTAGTCATCTCTTTTAGGGGGATGACCGTACAACAATAAGTTAACTATCAAAAGCTGTCCATATCGAAAACGAAATCGATGTATCTCGGGGTTTGCCGCAAAAACATGCCCCGCCAACAATATTTGAGGTGGACTGTTTCTAATTCGCCACCCTGTATACATGACATCACATCTTGACTACCTGTACCTAACAACATAAAACTGATTATTCGTGTATGTCCTAAGCGTAGTCTGTAAATCGCTACTTGTCCTTTTCAAATTGGCTGGTATTCATTTACTCACATAATATATTGTAATGTTTTTCTTATTTATTTAAACAGTTATTACCGTGGGATAAAATTATACACCCACTATGGCTAATTACTATTGATTTATTAAAGAAACACTTACACACTATAATAAACTTAATTTATATACACACTACTTAATGTTTACTAATTTATTTACACTCGGTATAATAATTGTCCTAATTTATCTTCAACACTATTTATATTCACTTTCTGTTCCCTAACTGTAAACTGAAACTGTTTACCGATTCACTGTATACTGAACAACTTCTCCACTCACTCGAAAACCCGCGTATATATAGTCCCCCGAATCTCTAGAGCTTTCTCGAATTCACCGCCTTCAACGCTGTTCGAGAACCTTAGTAGTGTAACTATGTTCCTTCTAAGTCAAACAACACTCAGTATATGATACATCCTCATATTTTGGTAGAACCATCCTGTATAAGTGCATAAATATAATGGAATGCGCTGTGTTTGTATACAAAGTATAGGAAACAAGCCCGCCCAAGGCTATAATGCATAAATTATATACGCAATTAATATATTTTCAATGGTATAGTGTATAATACTTTGCTATGACCATCCTGTTATTAAAAATCCGCCAGAGGCAACTAATGCAGTCCGGAGTCTTACGCAATAGGTATGCAATTATTATTGAGGTCATTTTAGATAGTTTATTAGTTTTTTTAAAAAAATCTATAAGGTGATAATACATTAATTATATACGAATGAATATACCTATCTTCAATGGGATAGTCTACTATGCATATTATACTTTGCTATAACCATCCTGTTATTAAAAATCCAGTGAAGGAAATCATTGAAATTGTAAACATATTGTTGAAAAATGTTAGTATAATAGTTTGCAGAATGAATAATCTATTTGATCCACCTAAGTGTAGAATTTTTGAAACAATAGTTTGTTTAGTTTGTAGAAAAGTGTTACGTAAAACTTTTAAACTTGAAAAAATTTGGAGTTGTAAACAAAAATTAATAATTGGTTTGTGTACAGCTGAATGTTATCAAACAAGACCACTTAGAAAATTTCCGGAATACATAGATAGTAATTGGTTTCATGAATTAGACCCATTAGATGAAAAAGAGATATACTGCGGATATTTTTTACCTCCACGACAACGAGATTAGAATATTAGAAGAAAATAATTATAAGACCGTCAGTCTTACAACATCCTCAGAAGAAGAAGAAGGTAACATAAATCTGAACAGAATGACTTCCTTAAATTTAAACTTTATTATTTTGGTTGCCGTCTCAAATAATATGCTGTACACAAATGTACCAGATAATGCAAAACATGTTGCAATATGTTTTGATATGAAGAATACAAGAGAAGACTGTAATCGAACAACATGGAGTTTGTTAAGTATAACAAAAACAAATAATGGTCACCTCTCTGTATACCATATTGAAATTCCAGAAACGAATTTATCATATTTTAGTTACAAATTAAAAATAATATTTAATGATAATTCCGAAGGTGATCAAACCCAATGGCAGAATGTGATTATAGATGATATTCCCATAGACAAGACAAACATAAGCGAAAAAGTTGATAAATTGTACATTTTAACATATATAATATTGATTTTATTAATTATTATTGTTATATACACCTTACTTAAAATGGTAAGAGTATTTACACAATATAAGTTTTACTCAACGGTTTGTAGTAAATAAAACAAGTTAATTAAATAATATTCTTTTATTTTTCATCCATTATAAAATGTTCATATAATATATAAGCATTTCTTAAAGCGCACATAGATGGATTAATCTTATGATAAAAACATTTTGGTGTCGAGGCTGCTAATGGTGGATCTTCATCTAATTCATATACAGGTGCGGTGGAATATTTTTGAATGAAATTAGCCTTTTCTTTTCCTTTCACGAAAACCATCTCAGCATTTTCAGTAATATCTTTTACAATATTTTTGAATTTATGTAAATGTGTATAACCACTATTCCAATCGATTCCATGATGATTTTTCATTAACCAAGTTGCTTGTCTATGTAAGTCTGGAGGTAACATATGTAGAGGAAATGGTGATTTGAAAATATAGTGACTTACTTGATGACCATCGTATGCTGCAAATTCTTTAACGATAAATTTATTATTTTCGATCTTAAAACCTTGAACATCTAAAACAACTTTCATATTTGTAATTGTTGCAATTTAGTTACCGCACCTTTATATTGTTCATAATATTTTATGTCACGTTTGAGACGTGTTAATTTAAAAAGAAACTGACTAAGAGCAATTTGATACTCATGGGTATTCATATTTAATGAAGAATATGTAGTAACCCTACTTTTATATTGCATGTTGATCATGCGCGCTATGTTTTTTCTACATCAGTATTGCTTAACAATTTTAGTTAATGGATTATAGGAAAATTGTTTTTCATGAAAGATCAAACAATATGCAGAAATATCACTCGTAATGGGAGCATTTAACTCAAATTCTATACGAAGAACTACAGATCCAGACTGTATTAGTTCCTTCTGCCTTGAGCAATCTATATGAATTAAGGGAGCTGTATCTCTAAATTCGTCAGGTGTGAAAATAGGTTCACTGTTCGAACGGTTATAATAAGAAGTTTGAAAATCAGCAAACATTTTATATAACGTAGCAAAACTATTGTTTGTAAAATCTAAAAGTAAATCATTGTATGGATACTTCTCAGAATTGAGAAATACCTTAATATTTTTCAAATTCAGATGTTTAAAATGACTCATATTTTCTTTTATGTTACCCCTACCATTATTTTGAAATCCAATTACAATGTGTCTAGGCGTCTCTACTTTTGTACTAGTTTTTACGGCCCAAGTGTGGCGAGACGTTTTCGGTAAGCTGGGATACTCAATCAATTGCCAAGATCTGAATTTTATCGGTAGTTCCTGGTTACTTTGAATAATTTTGTTTAGATGTAATTCATGTTTTATGTTTGGTTTCACGTGAGGAATTCTCCAACTGATGTGAGTTAATTCAATTTTAGGTTTTTCCGTTTCATCTGTATGTGTGACTGAGTCTCTATCATCACTAGATCTCACCAATATTAGCTCTTGTTTCATGTTTAAGATTATTTTATTAAAATCTTCAAAGAATCCTGACCATAATTTCAAGGGTATACACACGTTAAAATTTCCATGTTTGTCTGACAACTTGACATCTTCCTTAGGAAACCATCCAGAATTATTTAGAAAAATACTTTCATTTGAATTATAAGATAAATAATTTTTCATTGTTGAAACAAGGCCAATATCTCTCACTGAATCAACTACAACACCGTTCAGTTCATATCGAATTTCACGGAATAAAAAAGCTATTGCATTATTGATGAATTTCAATTTTGTAGGTACTGTGTTGGTTTCAGTTAAAATTTTCCCCGTAATCTCAAGATAACTGTCAGCCGGATATGTTATACAATCTAAATCTTGCACTACAATACGAATCTCATCATTATAATTCAACTTTCCAGTAATATATGGTTGGTATGTATGATATTCATAATCCTCCACAGCCATGTCATTGAAGGGCTCATCAGTGACTTGTAATATATCCATTTATATTAATAATTTAAAACCGAGTGATTTTAAAAAACGTTTATTTTTAGGCGTTATAACGGCTATTCTCTTACACAAACTAATTGTAGACGGTTTACTCATCAATCTTTTATAGTTTTTTTCAGCATAAGGATGGGAAAATTTTAAGACCATTTTTGTTGTCGAATATGTAAAGTAATAGTAATCTCCTCGTCTTGAAAATTTATAACGTTACCACTCTGATCAATAATTTTTACTGTTATGTTGTTAATTGTTTTAACACTTACAGGATAATACAAGATATTTTGAGGAGATTCAACTATTTTATAGCCACTAGGAACAGTAGGAAAAAATTGATGGATAATGTGAACAGGATGTCCATTGAGATATGATCCAACAGCAATGTCACAATCTATTCCAATAGAATTAACTTGTAAAATATTTATAGGTTTGGTAGAGGTGTGTATCTCATTGGGAGTTAACAAAACTTTTTCAAATCCAAATACTTTACCAATTGAGTCATCAGTTAAGAATGAAATTGTCTTATTACTAGAAATTGATACGTGAGATGTGTTTAGATTTGGGACTATGTCAATTGTTGAATCTGATGCTACTATAAGCATGTGTTGTTTAATATATTGAATTATTTCATTAAGTTCATAAGCACCTTTAGGTATAATTATTGTATCATATATAGTAGGACCTCCAAAAATAAATCTATTGTTAGTTTCATCAATATTTGGTATTGTATTGAAACTATTGAAATTAACTAAACCAACTTCATAGTCATATTTATCATCCAAGTAAATGGGAGGATTGAAATTATAATTAAGAATAGATGATGCACCACTAAGTGTAACAGAAAATGACATTTCAACTAAAAAAGTTTAAATATTATGATTGAAATATTTATGTATGAATTGAAGTGAGTGATGACCACAACTATACGAATTGTTCTGTAGTCTATCATAATTGTATGTTATATATACTGGACCGTTACTATGAAAATACTTAATCAGTTCCATTGGTGGAGGTAAATTTCCATAACTATCAAAGTAAATAATTTCCTTGTCTGATTTTATGTATGATGTCCAATGTGTTCCATCTCCTCTAACTGTATCTATATTCAAAATACCACATTCATGTTTATGAATTTTCTTTGGTAAATTATCTCTCATAAAAACTCCCCTAAAAAAAGGTATTTTCAATATTTTAACATATTTCCACAGATCTTTATCGGTAAGCCCACGATGGGGCAATTTCAGTTTTTTGTTGTTCCTTCTCCTTTGTATGGTCTTAGATAAAGACCTTTTCCTTCATGTCTTAGTTGTCTTCTTGGCTTTTTTTGATGTTTTTTTTTCAAACCTCTTCCCTCTTTCAATTCCATAGCCATATCATGTCGTTTTTGTTCAGTTAATTGTTGATTGTTATACTTTGCATCATTTACTGCCTTTGCAATTCCAGCTGCTCCACCTCCTAGAGCTCCTAATGCACCCAACAGTGGTAATATTAATGGTAAAAATCCACCTATTCTCGTCGGTGTTCGAATTATACGTTTTTTAGGTTTTTTCTTACCACCACGACGACTTTTTTTAATTCCTACACCCATACCAAGTTTACGTTTTCCTTTCATGACTGCAGTAACAAACAATGAAGCTACTTTTTCACCTAATGTAGCGTCCTGGGATTTAACTCGTTTCCAAGCTTTATCCTCCAATATCTGATCTGCTTTATGTCTTTCCTGTAGATTATTATTTTTTGCGTATGCTATATCGTGTTCTTTACAAGCTTGATCTAAAAGATTAATTCCCTTATCATTTCGTTGTAGTCTTTGTTCTAGTTTTGTGTTTGGTCCACAATATTCGTATCCACCAGGTAAATGAAGTTCAAATGGTAGTTTATTAATTAACGAAACTAAATCTCCACCTTTGTGATGACGACGACGACGGCGTGATTGTAACTGTTTATGTTTAACCATAGTTCTCTATCTATATATACTCTGATCACCCTATAAATACTCTCAGTGTTGTTGACTATATAAGATGAAGATTGCAAAACATTTTATAGCTTTACCTGTTGAAAATTATGATTTGAGCTGTGAACAACAACGTACTGCAGGTAAACATGGATATTTATTTGGTGGAGACTCTAAACGAGCATTAATCATCGGTCCCAGTGGTTGTGGTAAAACTAATGCTATGTTATCCTTAATAGATCATCCTAATGGTTTGAGATTTGAAAATTTATACGTTTATTCCAAGAGTTTACATCAACCAAAATATGCATATTTACGTAATTTAATTCAACCCATGAAAGAGATTGGATATGAGGAATTTAACAATTCTGATGATATAATTACTCCAGATGCTATAAAGACCAATTCAATTATTATATTTGATGATGTAGTGGCTTCCTGCGATCAAAAACCCATTCAAAGTTACTTTTGTTTTGGTCGACATAAATCTACAGATTGTTTTTACTTAAGTCAAACTTATTCGGCTATACCAAAACAATTAATTCGAGATAATGCCAATCTCCTGATAATTTTTCAACAAGATTTCACCAACTTAAGACACATCTATGATGATCATGTTAATATTGACATGTCATTTCAAAAATTTAAAGACATTTGTTCATACTGTTGGGGGGAAAAGTTTGGATTTCTCACTATCGATAAAGATTCTGAAATAGCATCTGGTGGTCGTTATAGGAAAGGATTTGATGGATACATTCATATATAAGGAGAAAAGTATATATAGTCAATTTCAAATCCAGCATGAATCCTAAACTAACTCAACGACTGGTCAAAGCTAGGCAGGCGCTTCGAAAAAAGTATAAAAGTTTGAAGCGAAACATAAACCAATCTCAATCACGACTGGAACAAACCTATGAGCCCATTACTCAACCGCTAAAACAACTAATATCAACTATCGAGAAACAAGAATTGATTAAACAAGAACCATCAATATCACCAAAAAAAGAATCTCGCCTATCAAGTTCAAAATATCAACCAAATCCTTCCCATTATGCACTTGCTTTCGATTCACCCAAAGAGGATGTTTTCAGTTCTAATACAAATGATGATGATGATGATGCGTTTGAGCCAAATAAAACTTTAGGGTACAGTAGTGATGAAAATATTAGTAGATTTATAGATGAAAGTATCCGTGACCTCGGTCGAATGACCAACGACCAAGGTATCCAGCAATATTATGAACAGTTTGAAAATCCCTTACCTAGAGTGTACATAAGGGAAGGTATTGCTGACACTGAAGGACAATTTGATAATACTCTTGGAGTCTATCATGATTTGCAGCTAGAAAAATTCTCTATTGGTGATTCTCCAATTGACTTTATCGGACCTGATTTAAAAATACAAGGTATTACCTACAAGGGTACTCCAGGTCTGTATGAACTGTTATTCAAAACAGACCCACACATTTTTACTAAAAATGATGCTAAGGAATATGTTGACATTTTAGAGAGAACTAATGCTCTATACACAAAAAATAATAGAAAATTACCAAAACGGAGAATTCCCGCAAAATTAAAAAATAAATTTACTAACGCTATTCAACCTTTCCTAGGAATTCCTCTTGTTGCACAAAGAGAACGAGCCTTTTCAGTTCCCACTATGACTACAAGACAAATAGCAGCAAAACTGAAGGGTGGGAAAGGTTTAACAATGATGCGATATTCCCAAAATCCCATTGATTATAAATATTTTGATGATTTCAATGAATTGATTGATAGATTACGCTTACTTGTAGCTTCAAAACAAGCTGGTAATAATGCTCACCAAAATGAAATAGTGTCTATTGTTGAAGAACTAAGAGAAGGTGGTATAATAGCATAAATAGATGGATTATATTCACATTAGTAGATATGCCGTTAAACAAGTTTAATCAACATTATCTCATCACACATTCCAATGATGAGGTACTACCACAATCACCATTCTATATTTGTCAACCTGCAGACATTCAAAGTTTAGCAATTATTAATATTAGCGGAAATATAGATAAAAATGTTAGTTCATTAAACTATATATTAAACAATAATAATACTGAATATACTTTTCCAGTAAGTGGAAAAGTGGTTAATATCAATAGCAACAAACCACCAACTAAAGTATTAATACTTTATAAAAATAAATATCAAAATTTGAGTGCTCTCAACCAGCAATCCATAACAAAGGGTGAAAAGATTTCAATTGGTATAGGTAAAGAAAAAAATTATTATCCATATATTGAACTTGTGTTAGAATGTCCTCTGGTGAGCTCTACATAAATATAGTACTTTTCAAACAAATGCATCATTCCAACAATGCCTCTTAATAAATTCAATCAACACTATTTACAATCATCATCGTCGTCGTCGTCGTCAGTTCCAAAATTAAGTGCACAATTTTATATTTGTGACTCTTTTGATTATCATGTTGAAAACATTATTCGATTGAAAGGTGAAAAGAAAACTAGTTTAAATAAAGATTATTATGTGTTGGATAATGCAGGTACAAATTTTCTTTTCCCCTACAATGCTAAAATTGTACAAGTTCGACATTACGCTGCAGATGGAGAGGTTTTAGTTAATGGTATATCATTCAAATTCAATGAAATTAGTGGTAATAATTTTAAGAAAGGTGATAAAATCCTATTTAAATTGGGTACACCTTCTTCTATTTGCATTGAATTCATAGTGCAGTGTCCAATAGTAAAAGATGAGTAAAGCACAAGTTGTGAATGAATTACATAAACCAGCAAGAATCAATTATAGAAGAAGACATGTTGTAATTAAAGGATTACATGATTTGATACAAGCTGATTTAGCTATTATGACTCCCTATTCAAAAATTAATAGGGGCTACAATTATATCCTAGTTGTAATCAATGCTTTCAGTAAATATGTGTGGGTTGAGGCGATTAAAAGAAAAACAGGTAAAGAAATCACATTAGCTATGAAGCATATCCTAGACCAAATGAATGTTCCACCTAAAAATCTTCAAACTGACAACGGAACTGAATTTTATAATAAGAATTTTCAAGAGCTTATGAAAAAATATGGTATTAACCATTACAGCACATTCTCCAATTTAAAAGCAAGTATAGCAGAGCGAGTAATTCGTACTCTAAAATCTATGTTATGGAAACAGTTTAGCATGCAAGGATCTTACAAATGGTTAACGACTCTACCCAATATTGTCAACAAATATAATAATACAAGACATTCCACTACAGGTGCCATTCCCAGTGAAATAAATGAGAAAAATGCAAAGTATATTACTGCATATAATCACCTGAAAACTATTGATACAAGATCATCAAATTTTAAAAAAGGAGATTTTGTTCGAATTAGCAAGTATAGACATGCTTTTAAGAAGGGTTATACTCCAAATTGGACTGCTGAAGTTTTTAAAATAAAGAAGGTGAAACTTACTAATCCAACAACTTACATACTGGAAGATGATAAGAACGAAGAAATACAAGGAGGATTTTACAGGGAGGAATTGCAAAAAGTTAAATATCCTGATGTGTATTTAATAGAGAGGGTTTTAAAACGAAAGGGTGATCGGTTATTAGTAAAATGGCTTGGGATGGATTCTAAATCATGGATAAATAAAAATAGCATTGTTTAAAATTATTATTTTTAATGTTAAATAAAATTATATAAACTGATTGACAATTTATTTACACATTTAAATTCTTAATTTTATCATAAACCTTACATCTATGTTTTATATCTAATATTGGATCTATAATTTGGGAAATTTTAATAATTCGTTGCATAAACCGTACTCGGTCACATGCGGCAATGATCCATGATGATCCTTGTCTCGCTTGTTGATATGCATATTTCCAAGTTACTAATAAATGAATTTTGTTTCTTGTTTCATCAAAGTGAATAGTTTTCTTTACTTCTATTGTATGTTGTCTATTCTTCATATTTCATAGCTGTAAATCTTCATCTTTAAGTAACTGAGGATATCTATATATTAATTCTAATGCGATAGCGTATGTCTCGTTATTTAAATGTTTTATGGGTTCAATTATATTCAAGGCTGTAGTTACTGGATCGGTGGAATCTTTTATTCCCATTTGTAAAATTTTCAGTGAACTAGCAAATTGTAAATTTTTCAAGTCTGTTAATCTATTTTCAATGAGTGGTAACAATTTCCATAACATTGAAGTAGTATCAGCTCTTAGATAAATACAAGAATCACCCCTATAAATTTTCACAACATTCCCGAATGATAATCGTTTAAATATCAAATCAAATTCACCCATATCTAACGGTTCCATATTCTTTTTGTTTGTTGATCTAAATAAAAAGTCATCAATATCATTTCTACATGATAAAAGAATGTTCCATTTTTGCGGACTGAATATAAAATAGGTATTTTTGGTTCCAAATATCCCAACACATGGATCGTAATTTAAATAAGGGGATAAACCAACCTTTACATATTTTGTTTTATATGTATTTAGAGACAATTGACGTTCTCCCAAAAATACGTCATTATCTTGCAATTGATTCATATATGTAGTGTTTGTGAGTGATTCAACTACTACTACTATTACTACAATATACTATCGCTATTAGAATAATTTAAAGATTTTCTCTGGTTGAAATCTGAAAAAAAAATCCCATTTATTCTAAAAATTACTTCACCCCACTCTAAAATAAAGATTATAAACGTTGAAAATCGCTGAATCTAAACAGTATATTGATCAACTTCAAAGGTGGATTTTTAAAATAAAACCATGTATAATCAACAGCAACAGCACTATCATCTAGAAGATTGTATTTGTCCAATGAAGGACCATTGGCTATACAAGCGACGATTATATCAGTTTAATGAAGAAGAACTTGAGAAGTTTCCATTAGATTATTTGATTCAAAAGGCGCAACCACTTGAGTTATTATATGCATGGTATAAATTACCAAGAGCATATCGAGACAATTTTGATTTACAAATCCAACTGCCTTGTTTTATACATTACAATCGTCCTGACTGGCAAACTCACATCGATGGACCACCTACATCACAGTCAAGATGTCATTTATGTAACTTAACTATTGAACAAATACATGTTTGATGTAAATAAAATCTGTTTAATATACTATGTTTTTTATTACATAAATTACAAAGGTATAAAGTTATAAAATTACAAAGTTTTAAAATTTCCATTAATACCACTTTCAGTTATATTTTATAAATAATTATGATATATCGTCATCTCTGTCAATCTCATAATCATCAAGAAATCTACTAAACCTCCCATCAGCGGGTATAGGTGAATTCAATCCACGAGAAGGATGTAAATCCATATCACATTCATATCTTTCCTTAAGCCCAAACAGCAGTGTTGTGAACTGATTTTGACACCACATATTCTTCGACTGATATATTTTATGCAATTGTTTAGTATAGTAATATCCATGAAAATGATCTCTAATTGTGTGTAAAGTGAAATTCAAGTTTTTCAACTGTATCAAAAACAAAAGACTTTTATAACATGATTGACATAAATATAAATTTAGTGAAATTACTTTGTATCGGTTAAACCACACACAATATTTCATTTCTGAATATACCGTCTCCCAATTGCGATGAGCAATTATAGCATTTCGTGCTAATGCTGAGGGAATATCACGTAGGTATAACATGTTAGCAAGAACGTTGAATTCACCAGGAATGTCAGAATCTTCACCATCATCGTCATCATCATTATCATCATCGATATTAAGATGTTGTACAAAACTCTTCCATTTAAAATAACTATATTTTCTAATAATATTGAGAGTTAAATTTTTAGGTAATGGTGAATTTATTAAAAAGTCTGTAACTGATTTAATTCTTAGACAAATAATTTCAGTACACATTTCCTCCAAACTCATGATGGTTGTCTCTAAAAAAAAACTTACTGACTACTCTTATAACCCCAAGGAAGTGTGTCAAATGACTTTGAAATTAACTGACGTTTATCATCGTATGGACTTAAAGCAACTTTAGTCTGTTCTATACTGAATACATTGTGAGCATATGAACGAATAGTTTGTTGAGTTATGACTTTTGTGTTGAATTCATTTAAGCATGTAATATAATCTTCAAAAGTAATAATATTTTTCACTATATTTTTTTTAATCCCCTTAGATTTTTTTGAAATACCAAAGTTATTCAGTTCAATAGCTATTTGGTTTGAGGACATGCCCTTCTTTTCAAGTTTTTTCTTGAAATTTAATTTTTCCTCCTCACTGACTTGCATTTTGTAGGTATACATTTTAGAACGAAGACCAGCAAAATGAGTAATAATTTTACCATTTGCCTCATCTTTCATCAATCCAGGTATTTTTTTATTCACCAACGGAATATTATAAATATTATTTTTGTTATAATCTGAAGTATCAAATTTGTGGATATTTTTTTTAATAATATCTTCGTAAACGTCTAGGTTACTTATTTCATAGATAAAACTATCTGTGTCTGTGTACAATAATTTACATTTTTCCACACCTGCTGTTGGTATTATAAAATTATAGTGAAAATCATACATACAAATTTTTGAAAGATCTAAAATAACCATACCAATGTATAGTGGTTTATTAAATATTAATTCTATTTTATTCAACTCAATTGCCATCAAGTTTTCATCAAAAATTGTTCTATTGTGAAATCGTGGACTAGCAATTAAATTTTTCGCCCCGTAACGTCCCTCCCACTTAGAGCAAAGTTTAACGAGTCTATGTAATCTTATGTTTTCCATAGTTTTTCCAAATACTGCGTTATTAGCAAGTTTAAATTGATTTTTTTCAAAGTTGCTTGTAGCACTTACCCTTAATCGACTGTTTAATTCAATATAAGGTCTCAACCATTCTGATTGATTGAATTCCAACACTTTATGTATTTTCGTAATTATTAAACCATGTGCCAATGCTTGTTTTAAATTTCTATAATGTATTGTATATTCTTTTTTATCATACAAATCAGCTATCAACTTTGGTAGTTTTGAGGCTGGAGGAATGCGATGGTTAGCACAAAAAGGAAAATCTTTATGTAGAGTATGTAGACTCCTTGGATACTCCAAATCCACTTGTAATATGTACCCAATCGGAGAATTGTCTGGAATTGTTGTTACATCAATGTTTGAACTTGACCATTTAAATCCTCCAAATGGTAATGGTTCACACATTGCGTAACCGTAAAGGTTATTCACATCTAGGTAAAGGATTGTTTTGGTGGGTTCTGATGAATCATATCTGTCACCCATATATTTATTGTTTGCCTCTGAAAATCGACTACAGCATACCGAAATTCCACCTCGAATCGCTTTCTCTATAAACATAACCATGTCAACATCCTTTAAAATTTCCAATTTACATTTAGTATATTTTAACATAGCATCCCAAGTGTAGCCTGGCATTGTATAATACCATGCAGGATCTAAACCATATGTTTTCAATGCTGTTTCTCTAAAATTATCCATAACATCTGCTAGTAACAGAATATCTATCTTCATATACAAACTACTGTATTCTCCAAGGTGATTTATGTTGAAAGCGGTCCAAACATTTTGTGCATGAGTGTAATCAGTCTTGCACAATTCCACATCATTTAGTTTATTATAGAATTTTTCAATGGGTGGTAGCTCTTTCTCCTTCAATTTATCAACATTATCTACATAATCATAGGGAAACACCCCTTTTCTAGTTAGAAGTTGAAATTGATTATGATCTAAATTCTTAAACTCATGTTTTAAATTCTGAAAATTGTCTAAGCTCAAAGTCGAAACAAGTTCATTAAGACTACAACCCATAAATCTAAAAGAATCTATAAACCTAAATTTAATTCTACTATCATTATCTGTTAGAGTGAAAGATATGTACTTTTCTTTATTTAGTGGAAGAACAGATACATGTCCACGCTTGGCAATGTCTTTTATGATAAAATGTGCGTCATAATTTGAAAGGTTGTGAAATAATATTGGAACAATAAACAATTTTTTAAATGAAAGATTACAAGTTTGATGAGCGTAACCTCTAAATAGTCCTGTAAAATGATCATGGTCCTTAACAATTATGTCTCTTTGATTAAAATGTTTCTCACAAATGTGACAAATATGTACATTTACATTTTCTATTGAATCTACTATTATTGGTATTATATTCACAATTTTGCTCTCAACAAATTGTGCAATCTTTTTAATTTCATTTGAAAACCAATCCATACAATCTTCACCTTCATGATGATTGAAATAGGAAAAATTGTTGTTATAAGTACATTTCATATAATATCCTGCGCAAAATGCTTTATGATGTTGGTATTTATTCGTTGTTTTTGATAATTTTGTTTTACATGGTTCTAAAATAGCTTCAATATCAGCATAGATAAGGAAAGGTATTTTTTGTTTATAGACAAAATTTCTAAATTCAACAGCATCATATTTTGGGAATGAAATTTTACAGTTGTTTCTATTTTCACATAACAAATAATGCTTTTTCAACTTTTCCTCACTATAAAAATAATTTAAACAACGGTCACACAAGCTAATTGTAGCTCTATGCTTAGTGATTTGAGATCGAATGAGTCGTGAAAGATTTTTAATTAAACAATAATGAAATTTTATTTCAATATTTTCATCATCATCATCATCATTATCATCTTGTTTTGATTCTACAAAATTATTCAACTTTGGAAAATACTTATTTTGAATTAATAACAAATTAACATGTTTCTCTAATTTTCGTTTGGTAAGTTTAGCAGGTACAACTTCATAATATGAACTTTGTTGTGTACAATTTAATTCTAGAGCGTATACGTTTACGGAAATATCATTCAATTCCTCAAATTTGTTAATTTGATTTAGTTTCATAGGTAATTCTAACCCTTTGACATTTAACACAAGACTATAGTGTGGATATGATGAGGTGAGTCTATAATTACCTGTTGGTGGGTATAAAAAACTAACAATACTCCAAAAAAAGCATGCGTCATCTCTATTTTGAATGTTGATGCATGCTTTTTTATTTTCTATCTGAGGTGGTAATTTGATATAAGAGGTTCCATTACCAATTTTATATTCGTTTATAGCTACCTCCAATAATAGAATTTTTTGTAGCGCCCAACCGCTTGATTCTTCCGAAAATTCTGACAGTTTATTTAAAATATAATCTGTTACATGTTCTTGAAACCAAATAGCTAAATCAGTTGATTGATCTAATACTGCATTAGGTGTCACAAAATACTTTTGATCAATTACTTCTTGATCACCTGACGTTTTAACAAAATCTGCCCACAGTGTGGTATTAATTTTTACAATTAACTTTTTTTTAATAATTTTGAGAATCTTAATTTTAAAGAGATCAAAAGCATCTGATAAAAATTCTTTTATTTCTTTATGATTCACATTTATAATCACTGCTGTTTGAACTCTACTTTTGAAACAAGAAATTATATTTTCCCAGTAAACTTTTCGATTTTGTTTTACACCAACATGTTTGTTTTTTAATTTTATTAAACATTTTAATCGTTTCAATTGACCAATTTTTGTTAATATCTTACGTTTTTGACCAACCTTTAAATGATATTTTTTCAATGCTATGTTACATTTTTTAATATGTTCATTAATTAATTTTATTGATTTGTTTTCAGCAGAGTTTACTCTAATTAACTTAATAGATTCATCAATTTTGGATAATGTACCATGATATTTGTCCATAATATTATATCATAACTATTTATAAAAATATAACTCACCAATAATTAGATTTCAACAATTTCAAACGATGCTGTTGGATTCAATTTTCCAATGTCTACCGCTCCTCTGAATATTATAGCGTACTTCCCTTCTTCAAAATATTTTATATAAGGTTTATACGTCTCTGTTACCCTCTGCGGTAGGAACGTTATTTCTTTCTCCAGTTCCAGCAGCACCGTTTCCCCAAATTTACTCCTAACTATTTTAGCCGAAATGATTTTTTTGGGTTCCCCTAATATTAAGTCCGTTAATTTTGTAGTTGGTTTTGGGTCTCTTTCTAAAAGTGAGGAAGAATTTATGGTTTTTAGATCCATTTTACTAAAAATAATAATAATATTATGATTAAACATTAGAACACATCACTAATTTAAATTCTAAGTAAAATGAAAAAAATAAAAACGTCTTACCTGTTGTTTATTGAAGGTGATGATGTGATTGAAAACAAGAAACGATTGAATTTCACAAGAAAATCTTGAGCTTAAATACAAAATGAATCTAATGACCTTAATAATAATTGCATAGGTATTTACTTATTTTCCGCGACTTACGTAAGACTTTCAACTGCATTAGTTGTCTCTGGTGGATTTTTAATAACAGGATGGTTATAGCAAAGTATAATATGCATAGTAGACTATCCCATTGAAGATAGGTATATTCATTCGTATATAATTAATGTATTATCACCTTATAGATTTTTTTAAAAAAACTAATAAACTATCTAAAATGACCTCAATAATAATTGCATACCTATTGCGTAAGACTCCGGACTGCATTAGTTGCCTCTGGCGGATTTTTAATAACAGGATGGTCATAGCAAAGTATTATACACTATACCATTGAAAATATATTAATTGCGTATATAATTTATGCATTATAGCCTTGGGCGGGCTTGTTTCCTATACTTTGTATACAAACACAGCGCATTCCATTATATTTATGCACTTATACAGGATGGTTCTACCAAAATATGAGGATGTATCATATACTGAGTGTTGTTTGACTTAGAAGGAACATAGTTACACTACTAACCTTTCTAGAAAGGTCGCATTCATAGTTTGCGACAGGACCGGCTTCTGAATGACTGAGTTCGTAACAATATGATTTAATACGCATATCGCTTCTAGTCACTACTATCAACATAATTCCAGACCTTATGACGTCACTTGCCACAAGGTTAACTTTTTTGTTAAACTTTATATTCGAAGGTGAAAATTATCATTATGCTTTCAAATAAATACATTTGTTTTGAGATTAAAGCATCAGTCCATTCTTGAAATTCTATCCCAAAAATTTTTTCACGGGAATTTTCAGATATCCTTATTATTTTTTGTTCAATTGCTCCTTGTAGGCTTAGAAGACCAGCTTCTAGGCAGAGTCATCTTAATGGAAAAATCGGATTTAGAAGCGGAACGTGTGGCGTTATTTGAATCCGTAATGCAAAATCAAAGAAGAATGAAAGAACTAGAGACAAATCTATTGAGTAGATTAAATTCCACCCAAGGATCTTTAGTCGATGACGAAGAGCTGATCAATGTTTTGCAGGTAACTAAGAGCACGGCCGAGGAAGTTACGCAAAAACTAACGGTGTCTGTGACGACTGAGAAGAAAATTAATATAGCTCGCGAAGAATTCAGAGCGGTCGCTGCAAGAGGGTCCATTTTATATTTCCTTATAGGTAAGAGATAGTTTTACGGAGAAAGATCGAGGTTATCTAGTGTTTTGTTGGAATTTCAGTGGAAATGAGCAATGTTAATGTGATGTATCAAAATTCGTTGAAACAGTTTTTGATTTTATTCGATAATTCTATAACCAAGTCAGAAAAGAGCAATGTTACCACTGATAGGATACATATTATCTTGAAATATTTAACACACGAGGTAGGTATTATTTTTTTTTAATGGGTGAGTAAACTGTTTTTATACTTTATACTATTTAGGTATGCTCTTTGTTCATGTCTCTCTCAGCTTTATTCAAAGCTTTGTAATAACTTGTCAATGTATTCTAGTATTTATCCGAACCTTTTTTTTCTTTTTTTTTGTGTTTTGTAAGCAGTTCTGATGCCGGGAGCACTGCGGCCTATTGGCTTATTGTACTCTACTCCCACATTTAGTCCACCCATCCAGTTATCCCCGTACCTTCGAGTCGACGATATAGGTCCATTGGATGTGTGCCATATACTTCAGGTGGCACATTGGCTTCTCCGAAGATTGTATGTCTCCTCGAATCCAGTGCCTCACAGTCAGATAAGATATGGGTTACGGTCTCGGTCTCCATGCCACAAAGGCATGTGTTACCTATGAAGCTTTTACTGTGTACCTGCTGAAGTGTTCCTCCACTGAAGTCTATGTTCGCTTTGTACCCATTTTTGTATTTGCCCTCGGACTACCTTCTTTGTGATCTCAAGAACTGGTTCTGGTCCAGCATATGTTGTTGCTGAACCTCTTCTCGCGAGTTCATCAGCTTGTTCATTTCCAGAAATACCGTTATGTCCCGGCATCCACACTAATCTCACTTTAATGTGGTCTGCTAGTTCATTTAGTTCTTTCCAGCATTCTTCTACCATTTTGGATGTCCACAGGCCAAAGACGCATATGTTATTATGGGTTTAACCACTACACTGTATATCCAGTGTATCATTCGCGGACGCAACCCCCATGTTTTTCCACAAGTTCGTCTTGCCATCATTAATGTGGTTTCCGATCTTGTTGCTACTTTTTCCATTTGTATGGTTCATGTTAATCTCGAGTCAATAATCACCCCGAGATATTTGACATCCATAACCATTGGAATCTCCGTACCTTGAAGGAATAGTGGTTCCAATCTCACCAGATCCCTTCTTTTGGTATAGGGTACTATGTTTGATTTGGTGGGACTTATATTCAAACCCACCTCTTCCGTCCATTTTGTTACTATGTTCAGAGCCTGTTGCATGCGCTCTCTGACCGTAGTATTGATTCTGCCTTGCGATAGGAAGACCAGATTGTCCGCATATCCTAAGATAGTATGGTGTTCCTTTTTAAGTTTCCCTATAAGTCCGTCCATTACAAGGTTCCATATTAGAGAAGACAGGACTCCTCTTTGAGGACACCCCCTTGAAACCCGAGCTGATAGTGTTTCACCCATCAAGGCTGAAATGATTGTTTGGTCCTTCAGCATGCAGTCTATCCATCTGCAGCTTGTTTCGTCAATTTTCTTTTGACGAATTGCCCTAGTAATTACTTTGTGAGAGGTGTGATCAAAGGCACCCTCTATGTCAAGGAAAGCTGCTACTATTACTTCCCCATTTTCGAGAGCGTACTCTATTCCTTGTACTAGGTGATGGAGTGCTGTCTCTATGGATACTCTTGGTCTGTATGCATATTGATCCAGGTCGATCGGTCTTTCTACCAACGATCTAATGTGCATGTCTTCCATTTTTTCCAATGTCTTGAGTACAAATGACATCAGACTTATGGGTTTCAGGGACTTTGCTTTATTGTCACCTGTTTTACCAGGTTTGGGAATAAAGACCACCCTAACATTTCTCCAGACCTAAGGTATGTACCCTAGTCCCATTCTTGCTCTAAGAATCGTACATAGTCTGCTGAGTATAAAGCCGTTTTCCTTTTGCATCATAATTGAATAAATCCCGTCCGGTCCCGGTGATTTATATGGTTCAAATGAGTTTATTGTCCATTTTATTTTGCTTCGATTTAGGTACCCCTTCCCAAGATACTTTCCAACTTTCCTTGTTACTCCGGTTTGGAGTCCTCGAGACCATATATTGCTCTGTATCTAATGGCTCATCACTTATTTTTCATTCTGGAAAATGTACTTCGAGAAGTTCTACCAGAGTCTCCTTCCCGTTTTGTGTATATCTCCCATCTCTACTACTACTACTACAGAATGTGCAGGCGAGCCTTGACCTAGCCAAACTAAAGTCACGGTTCCGGCACTGAGGCCACTGGCGGGCCCATTGTGCCATTCCTGCTACCTAGTCATCCATGAAGCCGAGCCCTTCAATAAACGCCACAACCTTTTTCAGTGGATGCCTGCTTGTGTCCCCAGGAGCCATGACAGTGCCTCCGAAGATTCGCCTGCGTAATACAGCCCAATGTGGACACTCTAAGAGAACATGAACTGACGTTTCATTAGTCATGCCGCAACCCCTACATAGGGACCTTTCCTCTACTCCTAGATTGTAGAGGTGCTTCCTCATACAGCAGTGCCCTGTTAGGTGTCCTGATATCTTCCTCAACCTACTCCTTGGTAGTTCAATAGCTGCCCCAGCGTGTCCATCAGTCCATCCCTTCAGTAGGAGTTTGGATTGTCTCCTTGCGTATCGTTTGTTTTGTTAGGACGAGGGTCGGGCCCGGGCCGCAGAAAGGAGCTGCCGCCCCTTCCGCAGCCAGTGCATCCTCCATTTCGTTGCCTTCAAAACCAGAGTGGGCCGGAATCCATTCTAGCCGCACTGCGTTCTGACTTGCAAGATCAGCAAGTCGTTCTCGATATTCGTCAGCAAGTCCCGAGTTGATGGTATATCCACTCAGGGCTTTAATTGCTGCCTGACTGTCGGTGTATATGGTTATGCGTCGATCCACATAACCTCTGTCTAGGTTTATCTGCGCACATTCCAAGATAACGTATATCTCGGCCTGATATGCAGATACACCATCACCCAATGGTATACAGATTTGTGTCCTTGGGTTCCTAGAGTAAATTCCAGCCCCTGCTCTGTCACCAGAGCATGAGCCATCTGTGAACCAGACAGTCCCATGAGGCTGTGTATTCGTCTCTTTATCCCAGGATTCTCTGTCCCGGATCATAGCCCTGTATGGGGTTGCGAAGTAGTACTTGCGCAAGCATTCGTCAGACGCTCGAGCCAGAACTGGAATATCTTCCAGGAGCCGGAGCCTCTTGACGTGTCTGCACTCTTCCCCTCTTCGCACGTATCCCAGACGCTTCATGCGCAGGAAAGCACTCCCCGCCTCAGCCTCGATCACATGGTGAAGAGGCCGAAGGCCAAGGATCATCCCATCCCATCCCTTCCCATCTCTTGTCTCCAATGAGTTAATTGTCCTCTGAGGATCTTTGGGGAGTATCTTATGGAGTCTAGCAAACTAGGAGGTCTGTTCTACCTCTTCAGTGTTTTCTTCATGACTTAGCGATCCTCAGAGCCTTGTTATATAACGTCAAAGTTTTCCTATATTCGGTCCACTCTTCTTCTCTGCTTGCCCTATTGAAGAGCTTTCTTACTTCCGCCCTCAAAACTGCAAGGTCATTATTTAACCAGGGTACATTCCTGTTGGTTCTCCTTGTAGTTTTGGTGCAGTTGCGATTGAATGAAGATACAATAGCTTCTTGGAATTGCTCCGAAGCTAGGTCTAGATCCACACTACTTTTTACCGTCTCTCTCACTCTTTGAATTTCAATGCCTAGGTCCGCTTGCTAGGCCTCCCACTTAGCTTTCCTTGGGTACCGGTAAGTTCCAATTTCAGTGATGGAACAAGTCAATGTATAACTTATGTGTCTGTAGTCTGGACAACTCACCTCATCTTTTTTTTTTTTCACATACCATTTTTCAACAAAACTACCTACGAAGGTAGTTGCAACTGTTATATCTAGAACCTCCTTTCTATTTGTTGTTACAATGGTAGGTTTATTTCCTATATTTAATGTGTCCAAATTATTTCACTCACCTCTTTGGTTGGTGTTTGTACTTCCCCAGGTTGTGTGATGTGCATTCACATCTCCCCTAATGATAAGATGCGATCCATTGCCTTGACATCCCCTCACTAGCTCCTCCACCTCACTCTTACTTTGACCGTTGTCAGGTCTCTGAAACAGAAATTATTTAAAGTATCTTTATATTATTTCTTATCATTATGCAGGTTCTAGCTCAGTTTAGTTTATCGCTTTTGTTTTTATTATGTCGTATTTTATTCTTAAGCTCCAAATTGGGAGATATTGAACAATACCCAGATGGCTGAGAGCCCTACTGTTTATCAGTGAAATGAGGTGGTCGTTTGTATAAACGTTCCAGTATTATCCTTGTTCTCTCTTCTTGGGATAGTTCATACTTCTATTTCTTCTCTCTTCTGCAAGTACTCCAAATTTCATTAGATACAACATTTAAGACATGAGCACATTTTTTCCTTTCTACCACCTGTGACCTAATTACATTTTTTTCAATTCTTCTTCAGGTATGGACTTTTACACAACGTAGTTTATATGAAAGACACAAATCTTTGTTCACTCTAATGATGGCTATGAAGATAGATCTTTACGAGGGAACTATAAAACACGAAGAATTTATGGTGTTCATCAAAGGTGGTGCTTCGCTAGACTTGAACGCAGTCACCCCTAAACCTTTTAGATGGATATTAGATATTACTTGGTTGAATTTGGTCGCAATTAATAAGCTACCGACATTCTCAGAGATATTGACTAAGGTGAATCTCATTTTTCGCTTGCGTTCACACCATACTTTTTGTTGAAAAAATTTGTGGATATTGTTGAATTTTTTAGATTGAAACGAACGAAAAAGATTGGCGCGTTTGGTATGAAAAAGAACGACCAGAAGAAGAAGACATTCCGTGTGGTTATCAAAAAAGTTTGGATGTGTTCAGGAAACTTATTCTTATTAGATCCTGGAGCCCAGACAGAACGCTGTCTCAAGCTAGGAAGTATATTATGGGTAACTGCTTCAAATATTTGCGTCTTCTTTATTCTAGAAATGTTTGTTTTTATGTAAATGCTGTATAGTCAAGTAAATGAAGGGGAAAAGCTCCTGAAAAGTCGCTGAAGACTTCATTTTGGGCTCAACTTGTAGGTCACGGCAGGTGTTTTTAAACGATTTTGATAGTTATCGAGATAATGAGACCAAAAAGTCTCCTCATTTCAGCTGCTGCTCTGTCTGTAGGAATTCTGCTGTCTATGCATTAACATGTAAGCGGGCGGACGAATTGTTCCATAACTTGGCAAAAAATTGACGTTTCCCGATGATTCAAAGTTCATCGCAATAGGAAGACTCGTAGCTATCATTTCATGTTACTCGCAGCTCGTTCGTACTGAAAAAAAATATTTTAAAAAGGGTCAAAGTTTTTTTCGACAAGATTTTTAGACTAATTCATTAATTTGTTCATATTTTCTATGAAAATTGTGTTTTATCTTAATTTTTTTTTGGAACTTTAGTTCTTTACGTCCGGTTATGTTTGAGCGACCGGGGGTCGCGACGCAGAAGATCTGACCTTTACGTTACGTTATGTTACGTTGCTTCGTTATGTGCCTTGCTTGCGTGCGTGTGCTTTCTCCTGAGTCTCTCTTTCGTTTACGAAGTAGCGATTCATAATATGCTTCGGCCGGGAATCGAACCCGAGCCGCCCGCGTGGAAGGCGAGCATTCTACCACTGAACCACCGATGCTATATTAAAATTCTATGCAAAGCTGGTATTCGCAGTGCTGGTGATCCACTTGAATTTGATCGGATACATTTTTACTATTATTTCAATAATTTTTTTTGCGCGATTGATCTTTTTTCTTTATTTACAGCATCGGTTGTCAGGACGGTAGGTTGTGTTTACTGGTTTCTAAGTTTAACACGTCGGTGAGTGATTTACTTACCGTTCAGACGTCAGACGTTCAGAATATATTTTAAACTGATCGAGAAGTATAAATGTCACTTTTGACATTTCGTTCATTCCGAAGAAATTTAAATCATTCCATTCTGAATTTATTTCAATACGATCGCGCAAAAAATGGTATAAGCATCTCATCGAACGATATAGTATATTAAGTATCAAGAACGGTAAGGGTTGTGTACCGGTCGACAGCAATGTTTGGAGGCTGAGCGTAGCGAAGCCTCCAATTTTGCTGGAGACCGGTATCACCCTTAACGTTCGAAATGCTTATACCATTTTTTGCGCGATCGTATTGAAGTATTCGAATTTCGAATAAAATAATTTAAATTTTTTCGAAATGAACTAAATGTCAAAAGTGACATTTATACTTCTCGATCAGTCTAAAATATAATTTGCATTTTGGTGAAATTGTTTTCATGCTATTTATTACTTTTTATATTGTTCTGTTCGATTCTGTTCATTGAAAAAATATCAATCTTCTAATTTTTTTTGTTCCTTTTGTGTAATGAATGAAGTAATATATTATTTAGGACCACTTAAATGTATGTAGTTATTTTCTTACCGACGTGTTAGACCTAGAAACCAGTAAACACAACCTACCGACCTGACAAACGATGTTGTAAATAAACAAAAAAGATGGATCGCGCAAAAAGGGTAATTACAACGTTTGCATGTAGATTCCTCTCGTAAAATTGAACAAAATGATAGGAGGACTAAGTGGTCTAGCACATTTACTTTTTGAAATACAGGGTGTTGAAATTTTGAAAACTTGAATATTTTAATTCGATAACTTTAAAATGGATGGATAAATTGATTTGACATTTGGCAGGCTGATTTCAAATGTAAAAGGGCATATTTTGATAGAAATAGTAGTTTGTGCAACTAGTGTGGATATGATGGACATATCGCACGAGGACGAAGTTTGAGCACGACGCCGTAGGCGGAGTGCTCAATCGTTCAAGTGCGATATGGACAATCCACACGAGTCGAACAGCATATTTTTTTTACGACCCACTTAAGAAAAAATCTAGAAAATAAAAATTCCTATAAACTGTAATATAACTTCAAATTGAGAATTTAACAATTCAATTTAATGTTTCCACTAATTTTTTTTGTGGTAAACGTACAGTTCTTGAATGTCCAATTTGTATAATGCTACGATTCCCCTTTTTAAATATACGATGCTGTTATAAGTAGATGTTGCATGTCGGATTCCCTCATGAAAGGTACCGTACCATTATCTATAATAATGAATATTCTGCTGAATATTTCAAACGTCTACCTGCTGTCGTTATTAATATCAAGCAGATTAATTCTTCACAGAGAATCGAACCCGGGTTTACCGCGTGAGAGTCTTGTTTGCTTACTACTCGACCACCGAGAGATATGCAAATTATTTATCTATAACGTCAGATGTATTACATAATTTTTGCTTAAAAGGAACTAAAGTTCTTACCGTGTGTCCCGCGACATGTTCTACCTTTTATATTCCTATATTTTGCTTTTCAATGCACATCATTTTTAAGATTAGAGTGTATAGTTTTCAAATGTACATTTTAATTTTTATTAAAATCCAATCATTTTCAAGAAATCATGGAAATTAATCACACCGGTAAAAACCGGACTTTTCAAATAAATAAATAAGTAAATAGACAAATCAATTTTTCACCAAAACGCAATAAAGATATTAAAAAAAGTCCTGAGATCATTCAAGATCTTCTAAGGTTCCATAATAAAAAAAAGGATAAAAGACTATTTTTTTTAAATATGAACAAATTAATGAAATTTTCCCAAAATCTTGTGGAAAAAACTTTGACCGCTTTTTTAAATATTTTTGTCAAGTACGAACGAGCTGCAAGTCACATAGAATGATAGCTACTTTCTTCTTTGTTCAAACGCTTTTTCCTCATAGCAGTACCTACGTTTGAAGTCTTGGATATAAAAATCGTCTGCTAAGAAGACTTTTAATTTGCCTATTTCACCACCGACTCAGGCTGCAATGAAATTTCATTCTTTTAGTGTGTTCTATCAACTCAGACAGTGGGATGAAGACAAAACAATTGTTGATAGAATAAATCTACAGACTGGGGATGGAAGTTCATTGCAAATTACGGGCTGTTGCCAGAATCTACAGATCTAGAACTGATTCCTAGAGAATTAATGTCAATTATTTCATGTGCTTGCACCACTGGATGTTCTAATGCGAGGTGTGGATGTAAAAAAGTTGGGATTTCTTGTACAATTTTATGTAAAGGCTGCAAGGGTAAGAGTTGTACTAATAAAGAAATGGAAAGTAATTCATTGAATGATGATGATGATGACGATTATATCAGTTTTAGTAGTGAGCATAGCTTTGACATGAGTAAGTCAGTTGAATGTGAACTTGCAATTGATACTAGCGATATTGTAAATATTCCATGCGATGAGAATACCGGAGAAGATATAGAACAACCTTGACTGCGACCGAAAAGTGCGCGAACTGTTCAAAGTATTTGAATGTATATATTAATGTATAAAAATATTGTAATTTAAATGTAAATAGCAGTAAACTTTGAAACACTCGTGAATTATTGTAATATTTATACAATAAATTCACTCATAATAATAAAATGTTAAATTTCTGGCACTTATTATAATCATTTTATACCCAATATCATAATATTAATTCAGAAAAAACTGTAATAAGATCCTTAACTCCTATGAAACCGAATGAGAACTAGAAAACTTCGTTCAACCGCGCACGACATTTAACCCTGCCGCTACTGCCTTCCTCGGTTCACACTTTGAGTCAGCTGTTGAATTTTTATTCATTCATTGAGTTTTTATTGAACAATTCAACGAGTCGATCAGAAACACGGAATTTTTAATATCATTTTGTCAGTGGCTATTGAACTTTGAACACTGTTTACTACGCTTCTAATGATCGAATCTAAATTTTTTTTTTTCCAAAATACGTGGTTTTTAGAGACATACATTTTCAAAATATTAATCAATCCATTAATCATATTTTTCATTGTCAAATTTGAGAAAAACGGAGAGAAAGTCGTTATTGTTATTCTAATTATGTTTGTCGCTTAAAAAACCATTTTGCAAATTTTTTCTCAATTTTTCTAAAATTAAGGGCTGAAATTTTTTTTTAATATTGAATAACGTCATCTTATAGGGTATGAAATTACTTACAATTTTGATACCCACATTTTTTTGTGCAATAAAATCTAAAAATGTTATGGACGAAAAACTGTTGCATTTCACGTGCTCCAAGCTGTGCTTGCGCTCCAAGCTGTGCTTGCAAGCTGCATCGTAAGCTCGAGCGGAATCTTCTCACAAATCCAGGAAAGTAGGCTATACTCTATACTACATATACTTTCCTTCAAAATAGTAAAATCTCTGATGGAAATCTTTTTCGTTTCACCACAACATTCGGACTAACTTCCCCGGACTATACAGGCAGAGCAGCAGCTGAAATGTGGAAACTTTTAGGTCTTATTATCTCGATAACTATCGAGTTTTCGAAAAAAATAATAGGAACCATTTTTCAAGATAATAAGACGATCTTAATTTTTTATTTGAAGAAAAATTCTCTAATTCACACATCGAGCCAGATATTAGCGAGAAACCCGATTTCCAGGATGTAGGGGCCATTTCCCCCCCCTTCTGTAAACTCAATCGCGTTGAGTGTTTCTCGTTTCAAAACACCTGCCGTGACCTACAAATTGAGCCCAAAGTGAAGTCTTCAGCGACTTTTCAGAAGCTTTTGACATTTTCAGGTGTTCAGTTACTGCACTAAGTACCTACACTTTCCTTTTCGTAGATTCGCTTGGAGAAGAGTATGGAGAACCATGCATCCTAGATCTAGAAGCTACTTGGAGAGAATCAGAGCCAAGATCACCCTTAATTTGTATTCTTTCTATCGGATCTGATCCTTCCCCACAAATCTCAGCATTAGCCAAAACTAAAGATATACGTGAGTATTTTTCATCATTTTCAATCACATACTTATTCTGTATCCTTATTTTCAGCTTTAAAAGCCGTTTCTATGGGACAAGGCCAGGAAATAGTCGCTAAAGACATGATTGAATCGTCAATGGCGAACGGCGGTTGGGTGCTCTTACAAAATATTCATTTGTCACTTCCGTTTGCTACTGAAGTAATGACGATGTTAGCCGATGCCGAAACGATCGAAGACAGTTTTAGAATTTGGTTAACAACTGAAGTTCACGAACTTTTCCCTATAGGGCTTTTACAAATGGCTATTAAATTCACCAACGAGCCTCCGCAGGGAATCAGAGCTAGTATGAAGAGGACGTATCAGAATATCACTCAGGACTTTTTGGATTATTCTACTCAAGTACAGTGGCCTCCGTTGCTATATGCTGTGGCATTTTTACATACTGTCGTACAGGAACGCAGAAAATTCGGACCTTTAGGTGAATTTTATTCAAAAAAAATTAATCTCACAACAAATCACCTTTTCGAAGTTCAGGTACCGTTACTCCTTTTCAAAAATACTATTTTCATTTATTTTGGAAAATCAACGCTTCTGTATTGTTCCATCAAGAATAATTAAGTTTTTTGGAAAAATTCTGGTCCCTTATCTGACATACATATATCCCACTTGAAAACAAGACATAATACCTCCAAACTATAAATATAGTCGCATTCGAAATGGCCCTTTATATTCAGGTATTAAAGTATATAACCATTTACCTTCAGATTTGGAAAATCTTACAAACAAAAAATTTGAAAGAAAAATTAAACAGCTACTACGTCAGTATGTTTTTCATAATATCTCAGAATTCTTTCTTACAAGTTTTAACTGAAACTTTTTTTCTCTTTTTTTGCTATTTCCAACGCTCTGGCTAAAATCACTGTGTGTTATCAAAGTTTGAGCCCTTGTAAAGAATTAAATATGGATTAAATGGAA
>CAJUYG010002406.1:0-32674 GCA_910591675.1 Galerucella calmariensis | reverse complement strand
GAATTAATATGGGCTCAGGTAAAGGGGGAAGTTGGAAAAAAAATACGTTTAAGTTAGAAACTGAGGATTCCTTTTCTTTATTTTTATTTTCTCGAAGGTTTTCTATAAGTTGGAAATGGTGTTTGTCATTTAATTGTAAATATGGTTTCAAAAAATGGGCAGAAGAATGTCTTGTAAGCTTAATAACTTCTTGTTCACCAACTCCTTCTGTTGCTAATGCAGATATTGCAGAAGCTCTATGTGAATGATTGGTTATTTTTTGTGTTTCAATTGATTCTGCCGATATTTTCGTCCACTTTGAAATTGTAGTAATTCCCAATGGTGAATTTTTGTACCATATTCCTTTCTCCCAATTTGGATATAGTGTTAAAAATAATCTTGTTGTTGTTAGATAAGGATTGGATTCTCTTTTTTCCATAATTTTTGAAAATAAACGAACGGGACACAAATTGTTGTTAGCATTATTTCTTACCAGCCACTAACTGCCAGATAAAGCTTTTGATCCTCCTTGTGTCGTTTTGGAAAAGATTGGATTATATTCTACCCTGCCAGTAAAATTATCTTTATTATCATATTCTTTTTAAAAGTAATTAATATCACAATTAGCAGCTTCATTTCCACGCCATGCTACTTCGAACGAACATAAATGAAAAAACTTTTTTTGTAAGCCATCAGGATTATCTTCAGAATAGCTTTCTACCATTTCCATTAATTCTTCTTTGGTAAACGCGTTAAAACTTCTTTTTCTGGTTTCAGGTTCAGCCTGAAGCTTTTTACGTTTTGTATCCCTGGCCAATCTAGCAAATTTATAGGTAATATCTTTAAGTGGATCCACACAAACTACTCCTGTATGTCTAAAAAACACTGTTTGGGATTCTCATTTAGTATCGGATAGACTTGAACCTCTGTATATGGACAGTAATTCATAATTTGCAAATGGATGAATATAAATTCACCTTAATTAAACTAATCCATTCCATCAATTCTTGTTAACCTTGAAGATATAGGTTTTATTGAAATTCGTTCCATAGATTCGTTGCGTTTAAATTTATAGTATTTCTCAATAGTGTAAATATGAATATTTCGTTCCGTTAACTTAAATCCCTTTTGAAAAATATCCTCAAACATTTGTGTTGGAATTCGCTGCAGCGAAAAGAATATTTCAATATTTACTCCGACTCAATTTATCCTAGAAGTATTAGGATTTTCCGTTCTCCGATATTTGGATTTATAGGGGGTATGAGGGTAAATACCAACTTTTACTGGAGAAAAATTGTATAACTGTTTTGTTTATTTAACCGTCAATAATGAATTTCAATATGTATGTGTTATCTACCAGGCCCGATATCGTACGAAACCCGGAAGGGGGAGGAAAAGCAATCAAAGTATTATGTTGCAATGAGCTAACAATAGGTCAATTTTAGCGAGTTACTGGTTATGAAAAGTGAAAACCGCACAAATTTACGCCTCCAGTGGTAAATACCGCATCAGTGACCATGGTAGTAACTTCAATTTGGTGGTTGTAACCCAAAAATCCTGAGCTGGATTTTCACTGCCATAATGAGACCAATTATCACTTTTGGAACAGTTGCGTGGAGTAGTAGAACTAGCCTCTTAACGACGAGAGAAAACCTCTCCAAAATTTAAAGACTAGCCTGTATATGCTACCCCACGTTGGGCGCCAATTTGTAACCTAAAACTGCCCCAGGCTAGAGCACTCCACCTCAGGGAGTGGTATTCGGCACCAATGAAACTATTTTATACACTATCACTGGGATGGGGTGTACAATTAATATTAAATTGGACGCCATCAGCTTTTTAATCAAACGAAGCAATTAAAACAAGAAACAAAAGGTGGAAAGCTGGAAACACCCTGTAAGAAATTAAATTTCCGTTGAAAAAAATTAATAAAATAAATCTACTTATTCCCGAACACGTTTATCCAATTCAATGATTATTGAATAATCAATACAAAGAGTGTAATAATAATTATTTATTGGATTATGAACATGAATATTTCAAAAATTTAACGAAAAGAATACCAATTGTAATTAACACGTCAAATCCAAATCTTACACACGCTATAGATAAGACGGAGGAACTTATCTTAAAGGGCTGAGGATATTTGCAGCTCTTAGCCCGATGGCGGCAGTGGCGGTGATTTCTCCGACAGCCTGTGGACCTCGTGCACGGGACAGGAACGGAGTGGACTGAAGATGCATTAGGAGGTGAAATTGCAGTAAACTTGCCTTGAACTTGACGGCTGCAGAGCTGCGGAAAAAGAGAAAACTGGGATAAGGAACTAGAGAAGAAATATCAGGAAGGAACGAATAAATAGAACAGATTAGGTAAAAAAGAAGCTTATGCTATAGCGCATACAAAACCCGAACTCCACGTGTCAAAATACAACTTAACAGTGATCTGTTTTATTCTATTCGTTTTGTTCCTCAAATACACAAAAAAATGAAAATCAGCAAATAAGCAATAAAAAAATAGATAGCTGTATGCACTAAAAAATAACCTAGGGAAAATACAATAATTAACTTATCAACCAGACAATAGAAAATTGTTCACCACAAATTAAAAAGAAAATATAAATAACTGTTGCCTTCCATGTGGCAGTTAGAGGAAAGAAAGAGTCCACTCGAAAATTGGAATTTCGACCATTGACAGACAAAAATGGAAGGGGAATTTGATAAAAATTAATGTTTTATTTCGGAGTGGCTAATGCGACAAGGAAACGGCATGTTTAGAAATTTAGTAGAAATTTGGGTGTAAGTGACTAATGAGCCAAAAAATTTACTAAATAAAATAGTTTTTTAGACGAAAAACGTAACAGCTGAACAGCATGTTACAATGCATTACAGGAGCAATGAGAACTTGCCCAACGGCAGCCATGGAAGAGATTCTCAGCCTCACACCACTACATATGGTCGTGGAGAGTGTTGCAGAAGGAAAATGATACAGACTAAGTTAAAAAAACACCTCCTCAATTCTTAGAAATCAGAAAACTTGGGACATGCCACAAGATGGCATGATTGAAAAGTATAACTTTTCAAAGAAATTCGTTACGGAATTAAGCAACAAGAAGTAATGGAGACAAGACGAAAGCAGGTGATTCTTGACTTTTCAAACGCCTGGTGAGCGGCACTACCACAGTTATACGAGAAACTTCCAAGGAGGCGGATTTACCATTATACAAGCGTAAAATCTGAGTTAATTCAGTTTAGTACGAGTTCCTGAATGAAAGTTCAGTGGTAAAAGTCGTACCAGGTGTTGTTATTGAATGGACCCAGGATGGTTAACAAAGAAGTGCGCGATTAACGTTGGTGTTATGTTGGCTAAAAAGCGGAAATAAAACGCCAGAACTTTTTAAAGTTCTTGGATGAGTGATTATGGATTTGTGTAGCAGAAGGAATTGAGCCATATGTGCATTAAGTCAGGAAAGCGTAGTATTCCCGACATCTAGTGTCCAACAACATTTAGTCGCGTCATTATACGCGAAAAAAAAAATTCGGGCAGCACCGATCGGAATGCGGTTTTCGGCATTCGTTTGCAAAAATTATTTGTAAAAAAGTTACCTAGTTTTCATTTGTCCAAAATCAGAAATTGCATTGTTGCAGCCAAAAATGCATTCGAAAAATGCATTTTTTGAGACGCCCGTTCAGAACTGGCCCATAATGGGTACTCGGGAGTTTTCGAGGTCGCTGATCACGATTATGTTGTTCAAATTGACACCCTGACCACCTAGGGCTCAGGAACGCCGACGAACGTCATCTCCGTGGAACACTCCCAGAATTCGTGCGGGGAAGGAAAAACACTTGGCGCCCGGGTTTTTTTTGGGTCGCTGAATTTAAATATGGCATCGGCGAACACCCCCCGCACACCTGGTGCGCCCCAACCTGGACGTAGACGTCCTCTCCGAGAATTTTTCTGACAAGAGTGTCAAAAATAACCCAAAAATCATTGTGGGGGAGTTTTATGGGTCGTTAAAGCAGAATTTGACGTCAAAAACGATCCCCCGAGCACCTGGTACACCGTAACCTCGACCTGAACGTCTTCTCCGAGGCTTTTCCAGATACATTCGACCCAAAAAACCCCCCTTAACGTTTTCGGTTCGTCTTTTTTGAATGTGTCTGGAAAAGCCTAGGAGAAGATGTTCAGGTCCAGGTTGCAGTGCACCAGGTGCTCGGGGAGTGTTCGCCGATGCCATATTTGAATTCAGCGACCCAAAAAACTCCCGGGCGCCAAGTGTTTTTCCTTCCCCGCACGAATTCTGGGAGTGTTCCACGGAGATGACGTTCGTCGGCGTTCCTGAGCCCCAGGTGGTTAGGGTGTCAATTTGAACATCATAATCGTGATCAGCGACCTCGAAAACCCCCGAGTACCCATTTTGGGCCAGTTCTGAACGAGCGTCTCAAAAAATGCATTTTTCGAATGCATTTTTGGCTGCAACAATGCAATTTCTGATTTTGGACAAATGAAAACTAGGTAACTTTTTTACAAATAATTTTTGCAAGGGAATGCCGAAAACCGCATTCCGATCGGTGCTGCCCGAAAAAAATTTTTTTCCAGGCCTCATTTCGTGTATAATGACGCGACTAATTTTCAAATAAGACATGAATGGTGGTTTGAGGATAATGCTGGTAGAACGGAGACAATCCAGTTGCACAGTATACAAAGCAAGCAACATTCTTTACAAAAATAAGGCAAGGGGAAGATGAAGCTAACGAATGCAGTTTTAAAATTGCACAGACTTTGGTAAGGGAAGTATTGTTTGATGATATTCCTAATAAACAAGCGATACTGACCCGGATTCAAGATATACCAGCAATAGCGCGAACTATTGAGAGGCAAGTTACTGCAATGGCAGAAAATGTACGGAAACAACAGATCGACGCCATTGAACGGAATATCGTACTTAGTATTCCGTTGGATGAAAGTGTCGACGTTAATGACATTTTCCGGTTGGCAATTGTTGCGTGATACTTACGTGTGTATGCAGAATTAATCTGTTTGCTACCATAACGACAAGAGGAAAAGATATACTATCAGAATTGGTTGAGCATTTTGAGAAACGGAGACTAGACTAAACAAAGATTTTCTGCGGACCCGTTATCATCGGGACAAATTTCTTCTTACTGCACTCATTAGTCGGCAATTTTTAAGTTTTCATTTCATCATTCGTCAAGAAAGTTCATGCGCGAAGATCTAGAGTGGAAGCTTGAAAGTTGTCAACTACATTGCTGGTCATTCCAAATAAATCAAGACATTTCCACAAAAAAAACTGAAAATACATATTCAGAAATTCCATTATACAGCAATATAAGCTAGCTTTTGCGCGATGAAATACTTCCTAGAATTTTGGAATGTTTGAGAGAAATGGGATCATTTTTGTTGCAAAGAAATCGAGTTCAAGCTTTTCCTGAACTAGATAATGAAGGAAGGATTTGTTAATAGTTCTATTTGATGTTACAAATCATCTGAGTGAACTAATCCCTGAGCTGCAAGCATCGAGCCAAACTGTTCCAGATTGGTTCATCGAAGACCGTTATAATAGCAGAAAATTCAGAGGCGTGTGTGATGTTGAAAGTAAATAAGCATGAACCAGAAATAGACAAACTATCGCAAAAACACAAGGACCGCACTGAAAACGTTCCCTTTTTAAACAAAATGTTGCCCACATGAAAACATATATTTCGTTTATCAGTAAAATATGTGCTACGTTTCCTCATGTTAATATTCATACTTATGTAGCTATAGTAGTTTTTTCAAATTTCACTTTACGTTACCCTTAGTAAAATCACTTTCAGTGAAATGGTGACTGCAAACTGGCATATGTTTTTTCACAGGTTTTCCAATTGTCAGTACATGTTTCCAAACCTTATCAAGCTTAGGATCTGCAATGATATATCTTTCGTACAATATGATGTGGTACAGAACATATTTTCCTAGATTTTGTTTCTATGGACTTATGTATAGATTGCATCTCCATTTGAACTTCTTATGAAACCTAAAAAAATAGGTAATTCATCAGCTTCTAGTAATAGAAAAAAAAGCTGAACTAACCTCAACTAGATATTTACTTGTGTGATTTTTATCGACTTCACGACTTCTGAACGCTGCATGTGCCAATCCTGGAGTAAAAGACTTGAATATCTACACGAAACTACCAAATAGGTGCAAAAGAGTTGTATTGGCCTCTAGAATAGGATTTCAGCAACTAGTACATTTGTTAACACTACAACTTTAACCACGTTTTTATTGTTTTCGGAGTTCACCTTATGGATGTGTGATTGCTTTTATCTCACTTATAGCACTTTATACAGGTATATTATACTCACTTCACTATTGAGACTGAAATTTCAAATAACACTTTATAGTGTTTATAAAACAACAAAATTAATTCCACTTTCTATTAGACCGTCAGCCCGCTGCAAAAAAGCGTGATGATAGTTAAACGTATTCCTCCTTGAGATTCGGTAATTTTGCTCATTTTCATTAACAATCAAGCGAAATAAATATTTGCCCGTGGGGGAAACGACAGATAATTCAATTGTTCATTGCAATTTTAGTTTCACGTATGCCGAGACACCAAACATTAGTTTATGAAAAAAATCTATCGCAAAATGATTGGCATACGTGCAGCGTGCGACTTAAAGGTTGGCACAGACCCCTAAAAGTGTAAGAAGTTAAATTATTACTAAATCATATTATCACTTATGCCCTTTTGCAATTGGCCATTTTTTGGCCTAAAGTGCACAGATGTCGAAGGGCATACGGTTCTATGGCGCCTAAGTATATTGGCACCTGCATACACCTGTATCGATTGGAAGGCAATGTTGGCAATGACATTTTCACATTCAATTGAAATTGCAAAGTGTAATTATCATTGGAAATTATATAATTTTCAATCGGCATACGTTTCTTGTATGCCCTTCGACATCTGTGCACTTTAGGCCAAAAAATGGCCAATTGCAGAAGGGCATACGTGATAATATGATTCAGTAATAATATAATTTGTTACACTTTTAAGGGTGTGTGCCAATCCTCAAGTCCCACGCTGCACGTATGCCGATCATTTTGCGATGGATTTTTTGGAACGTTAGTTCTTTACGTCAGGTTATGTTTGAGCGACCAGGGGTCGCGACGCAAAAGATCTGACCGTTACGTTACGTTATGTTACGTTGCTTCGTTATGTGCCTTGCTTGCGTGCGTGTGCTCTCTCGTTTACGAAGCAGAAATTCATATGCTTCGGCCGGGAATCGAACCCGGGTCACCCGCATGGAAGGCGAGCATTCTACCACTGAACCACCGATGCTATATTAAAATTCTATGCAAAGCTGGTATTCGCAGTGCTGGTGATCTACTTGAATTTGTTCGGATAAATTTTCACTATTATTTCCATAATTCTTCTGCGCGATTGATCTTTTTTGTTTATTCACAGCATCGGTTGTCAGGACTGTAGGTTGTGTTTACTGGTTTCTAAGTTTAACACGTCGGTAAGTAATTTACTTACCGTTCAGACGTCGAAAAGTAATAAATAGCATAAAAACAATTTGACCAAAATGCAAAATATATTTTAAACTGATCGAGAAGTATAAATGTCACTTTTGACATTTCGTTCATTACGAAGAAATTTAAATTATTTTATTCGGAATTTATTTCAATACGATCGCGCAAAAAATGATATAAGCATCTCGAACGTTAAGGGTAATTACAACGTTTGCAAGTTCTCGTAAAATTGGACAAAATGATATGAGGATTAAGGGGTCAGCACATTTACTTTTGGAAATACAGGGTGTTGAAATTTTGAAAACTTGAATGTTTTAATTCGATAACTTTAAAATGGATGGATGAATTGATTTGACATTTAGCAGGTTGTTTTTAAATGTAAAAGGGCATATTTTGATGCAAATAGTAGTTTGTGCAACTAGTGTGGATATGATGGCCATATCGCACTAGGACGAAGTTTGAGCACGACGCCGTAGGCGGAGTGCTCAATCGCTCAAGTGCGATATGGACAATCCACACCAGTCGAACAGCATATTTTTTCTACGACCCACTTAAGAAAAAATAAACTTCAAATTGAAAATTTAACAATTCAATTCTGTTTCCACTTATTTTTTTGTGATAAACGTACAGTTCTTGAATGTCCAATTTGGATAATGCTACGGTTTCCCTTTTTAAATATACGATGCTGTTATAAGCAGATGTTGCCAGTCGGACTCCCTCATGATACCCTTATTATCTATAATAATGAATATTCTGCTAAATATTTCAAACGTCTACCTGGTGTCGTTATTAATATCAAGCAGAATAATTATTCAAAAATAAAATTAACAATAAAAAAAAACTTCTTCACGGGGAATCGAACCCGGGTCCACCGCGTGAGAGTCTGGTTTGCTTACTACTCGACCACCGAGGAATATGCAAATTGTTTATCTATAACGTCAGATGTATTACATAATTTTTGCTCTAAAGGAACTAAAGTTCCTACCGTGTGTCCCGCGACACGTTCTACCTTTTTCACCATGCCACATAATCTACATTCCTCCACCTCCACTATATTGAGCTTTTTCAGGTGCCCGTTCAGGCAGTGGTGGATTTACCAGCAGGCTGAGTAGGCTCGAGCCTAGGGCGGCAGATTTTGGGGGCGGCAAATTTAGGGAACGAATTTTTTTTCACCTCATATAAATCAAAATGATTTTTCTATGACGGTTTTCTGTTGTCTTACAGATAGAAGTCTGCAACAAATTGTGTCGATGATTTTTCTCTCTCACTTGTCATTGCACATTCCGAGAGTGGCAAACTTCCATATTCTATAGAGAGTAAAACAGCTAGTTCGCAGCAATAATGAGGAACTGGAAAGGTACACAGTATCTATCCAAAACAAAATAGACATTGCCTATAAGGAATCCTGTCCCATGAGGATGGTTCAGACAGGTGGCACGACCAATACCTGGTGGTGCCCTGAACTGGAACACCTCAGAAAGACAGCGAGAACGACCTTTAACAAGGCAAAACGAACAAAACTCAAAGAGGACTGGGAAATGTATAAAGCCAACCTCAAAGAGTTCAAAAAAGTCTGCAGACAAAAGCAAAGAGAAGCCTGGAGAGCCTATTGTGAGGCAGTTGAAGACTTCCCACAAATTTCTAGGCTACAGAAGGCACTCTCAAACGACCACCATAAGAGTATCGGCATCCTGACAAGGGAAAATGGCGACAAGGCCGCCAACCTTCAAGAGAGCGCTGAGATTCTCATGGAAACTCACTTCCCAGGTTCTGTTTTTCCTGGAACGTCAAAGTGGACGGAAGTACCAACAACACCCTCACAATACGACTGGCAATCTGCTAGTGCAGTAATTGATGAGGACAAGATAAGGTGGGCCATATCGGGCTTCTCCTCCTTCAAGTCACCAGGACCTGACGGAATAAGACCAGCCCTACTTCAATGGGGAATGGATATTCTTATGCCGCACCTGGTTGGAATTTTCAGAGCCTCTTTAGCTCTGAGGTATATTCCCAGTAAGTGGAGAGAAGTACGAGTGGTATTTATACCCAAACCAGGTAGGATGGACTACACCTTACCAAAAGCATTCCGACCAATTAGTCTCACATCGTTCTTTTTAAAAACAATGGAGAGGTTATGCGAGCGGTATATAAGAGATGAAGTGCTAGTTCACAACCCACTTCATCCAAATCAGCATGCATATACTCCGGGAAGGTCCACTGATTCGGCACTTCACCAAGTGGTTGGCAGAATCGAAAGATCATTGGACAACAAAGAACCCACCCTGGGTATATTCATAGATATTGAGGGGGCGTTTGATGAAACAACCTTTCCTACAATTACCCAACAACTCAACTCCAGGAATGTACCTCTGGTAGTAGGAGAATGGATACTCAAGATGCTCTCTAGTAGAGCAATAAGTATCAATGTAGAAAACATCACAGTAAGAGGACTGGTCATGAGGGGATGTCCACAAGGAGGAGTCTTATCACCCCTTCTGTGGAACATAGTCCTAGACACCCTGATTAATCACCTCAACAACAATGGATTCTACACAATTGCATACGCAGATGACATAGTTATCTTGCAGACTGGCAAATTTGTGAACACACTGTGCGACAGAGCGCAGGATGGGCTTAAATTAATTGAAAAATGGTGTAAGGTACACTCACTGTCGAGCAATCCCAGAAAGACTGAGATGGTCCTTTTCACCAGGAAAAGAAGTTTATCGGGTTTGAAACCTCCCGAAATCTTCAAAAGCAAACTAAACTTTTCGGAAGAGGTGAAATACCTTGGTATTACCCTCGACAGGAAACTAACATGGAACTCTCATCTACACAACAGAGCAAAAAGAGCATATGTGGCTTATGAGCAGTGTCGGAGGACAGTGGGACGCACATGGGGTCTGTCACCCCGTGTGGTCACCTGGATCTACACTGCAATAATAAGACCCATGTTAACGTATGGAGCAATTGCATGGGGACCGAAAGTTCTACAAGCAACGGCCATCCAAAAATTATATCAAATACAGCGAATGGCTTGTCTGAACATCACAGGAGCCACGAGGACAACACCAACCGCAGCAATGGAACTAATTACTGGTCTGACCCCTCTGGACCTGCACGTCAAGGAGGTTGCGTTAATGGCCATGGTACGATTGCGCACGGCTGGTGTAAACCCCGAAGTAGGAGTGGGCCAATTGAGGTTGAGCCTATGGCAGGAAGCACTCACTGCGCTACCTTTGCTGCAGGCAGCCAACGATGCAATTGAACCCAGGTTTCTGTTTAACAAACCCTACAAAATTCAAATAAAACAGAACACAGAACCAGACGCTGCAAATGCAATACGCATTTATACAGATGGTTCAAAAATGAAAGGAGGCTCAGGATGTGGAGTTTACTCGAGAGCACTGAGCCTCAAGATTAAGTGGGGAATGGGAAACAATACCAGCGTGGTTCAAACAGAACTGGCTGGTATCTCGATTGCCACAAAAGAACTAACCAGAAGAGGAATATCTGGAAAAAACATAACAATCTGCACTGATAGTAGACAAGCCCTATTAGCCTTGAACAGACAACGTGTTATATCGAGGCTAGTACTAGAGTGCCACCAAGATTTAGCTGACGCCTCGGCAGATAACAATATTATCCTGAGGTGGGTTAAAGGGCACGACAGGAGTAAAGGAAATCGCACTGCTGATTCTTTTTCTAGGACCCAGTGACACCTACGGCCTAACGACTTCGACAATTGCGGAACTAGCCAAACGTTACACCCATGCTCAATCCCTTAAGAGATGGGATGGAATCAAAGAATGCAGTCTTGCCAGGATCACCCTGGGCGACCCTGGAAAGCTGGCGCCGAAGAAATACTTGGCGATGACCAGGAAAAACCTACGTTTAACAGTAGGATTTCTGACTGGTCACTGTCAACTAAGGAAACACCTCCATACTATGGGGTTAGTGGCCACACCTCTATGCAGGATGTGTGAACAGGAAGATGAAACTGTCAGGCATGTCTTGTGCCAGTGTCCGGAGTTATCGTCAATAAGAGAGTGTGTGTTCGGTGAGTCTTGGCCTACACCTGCCGATATAAAGGAGATGTCTCCTAGTGATCTGTCCACCTTCCTGAGAAGGACGGGATGGACAATGACCTAGGAGGACAACTCTTCGGGAGGATGTACAATGGGTCACATGTGGCCTAAGTGCTGTGAGCCTACACACTCACCCTCCCCACTCTACAGATACAGATACAGCTAGTTCGCCGTCCCTCAACCAGTAATCGGCCTCCCGCCTCTGCGCCCTTTGCCCACACTTCTTAGGAGTGAAAAGGGCGAAATTGTAAAAAATATGCCCCTCTTATTCCCACTAACAACCCATACATGCCAGTCTTACCACTGGTTGGAGGCTACGAAATGGACGGTTTGTATATAATTTTCCGATTTTTATTCGAATATAATGAATAAATTACTGAATACTCCATTACCCCGCCCATACATGATTGATCTACGATTAGCTCAAAAATATACCGAAAAATTATTTTTTTAACAATCACATTGAAAAGTGACGCTCGCTTTTTCGCTTGTCATCGACAACGAAAAGTTTCTTGAGGAGAGCTACTTTACGCTCGCCAAGCGTAAAAAATGTCAAAACGCTCGTTGCCCATAACAACCGATAGGTACTACAAACACAATTGTATTGACAGTTACAGATATAAAAGTTTGAAACATTTGAATTGACATATTTAAACTGACAGATTTTGAAAATTTTTATGAATTCTACTTTATATTTGTTTTTAATAGTTAGAATTAAGTGATTGCAGAAAAAATGTTGTATACATGTATTACGAGCAAAAACATGACATTATTGCTTGAGAGTAATGTATAGTTCATTTACGATAAGTTTGCAATAACAAAACATGACAGATGTTTTACATCGTTGTCACGTTGTAATTTTTTTCCAGCTGTTGGCATAAAATTATGTTCATAAGTTGTTCATTGTATAAAGATTGAACTCAACTCGAAAATAAGAGCAGAAATTATAAAATTTTGATGAGTAAATACATAAATTTCAAGATGTCCAAGTTTGAAATCATAAGTTTAAATGAAAAATGTTATCTTCATGCACATGTTAAATTACATCGTTATTGCAGTATTAAGTAACAATGTATTCATTAAAAAATTACATCTCTCACAGAAGTAATAGGAATTAGCGGTACACCGTTATCTCGTTATCTCTCAAAATATGATATGGTTGTAATAATACCCTTCTTGGTGTGCGTCATCGATTGTGACGTATATCCGGGTTTTCGGCATGTCGTTCATTTTATTTGCTATTTTGACATATAGCTAACCTTAAATTTGATAAATAAAATCATCAGGATCGTATTAAGCCAAAGCCGAGAAGGCTATGAAATTAATAAATACCAGCTTCTTTTTCTAACTGAAAATACTTTCAAAATGCTAATGTTTTTTCGTGTATCTAGGCATATTTTCGTATTATTGAAATAAATATTACAATGAGTTACGAAAGTTACGCCTTCGTAGTATTTTAACCTTGCGATTGATAGGTTGCGCTGTCGCGTAATCTAAACATCAACCAATCAAATTTTTGTCAGTCAAAGATTAGGGTTAACGTAAAACATTCAAACGGTTCATTATTGTGATATTTTGAATAGGATTAATCACAGACCTGCCTTTTTTCCATTTCTTCCTATGTAATGTGATAGAAGAAGATTAACAATCGATGACGCACACCAAGAAGGGTATTATTTCAACTATATTAGAGATGCTACCATCTCCTTGCAACCACTTAATAAAGACTCATGCATTTCGACGCAGTGTTCGATACTCTTTTTTAAATAGTTATGAAAATAACAGATTATATCTTACACAGTAAATAACAAACTATAAAATGAGAATGAAAACAACAAACCAACACAAGAAATTCTGATAAAATTGTCTGATTTTGACAAAATAAGTCTGCCAACCCCGGACACGGCAGCCAACTTTTGGACCGTAACTTCTCCCAATATATGATTAATTATTCCATTTACAATTTGGATATTTAGATTTTGTTCAGTGGCTGCAATGTTACTACAAATGTCAGAATTGCAAACTTGTCGTAAATGAACCATATCACTTTTCGCTCTTAATACATAAATAACTATTACGTGCAATTACAACCAAATTGTTGCATTGTAAAAATAATGTATGATATGACAATTGTTGAGGCAAGGGCGGCAAAAACTATTCAGCCTATACCTTGAACATTTGTAAATCCTTCACTGCGTTCAGGCGTCAATATCCCGTTAGGATACCTGTTAAAACACATAGAGCAAATTAATTTGACTTATACATTCATTTGACCCCACCGGGTTGTAGTCCCTAAGAAGAATCTTTGATTGTCCTAGCTCTACTAGATCTTTCCAATGATCAGATCTCGTAGTTTCGTTGGCTTTGCCTTTTTCATCCATCATTTCATTGGAGCTGATAACGCCGAAGGGTTCCGGCCCCAAAAAGTATGTTTCAGCTGCTCTCTTCGGAAATTGGATGGCGGATGAACTATGCTATTCAATTTCCTCCTATCTCAGTGTGTCCTGGAATCCACAGTAAGGTGACTATATTGTTCTCGACTAGTCCATTGAGTTTGCCTGGGCATTCCTACCCCTTTTTGGAACTGATTACACAAGAGCTTGGTGCTTCAATGGCTACTTGACTATCCCACATTATGAAAATATTTTGCCCTACATATCCTTTGTCAATAGTGAAGTTGGCACACTTTCTCATGGCGTGAATTTTCGCTTGTAAGATACTCGGGGATCTTCAAGCTTTCAGAGTACTTGGTCGCTGACCCGTACAGTTCCCCAGTTCCTTCTATCGCTTTAGAGTGGTGTGTGCCAATGATCGGCAATCTTCCCAAGTCTGGTAGTGGTATTAGGATCCCATTCCTTCGTGTTGCTTGATTTCGTATCGCATTTTTTTGAAAAGCTATACTTTCTCATCATAACATCCTGTGGCATGTCAAAGTTTCTCTGATTTCTCAGAATTGAGGAGGCGATTTTTTTAACCACTCCTTTCCTACTTACTCTGTATCTTGTTCTTTCTGTCACAATTTTCACCACCATATGTAGTGCGCCGGGACTAAGGTCACTGCCACATAACAATTATAATTTGATAAATTTATTATCTATTCTATTTTATTTGTGTACATTCAGCTTCTCGGAAAAAATCTTTTCACATTCGATACTTCCTTATACTCATGTGACTCCAAAGTCCAATGTCTAAGATACATTTTTAAATTCTGCCACTGGGTGATGATACTGATGATGTCGTTCAAGCAGAAATACCTCAATCTTCTTAATCTACGTGCTGTTTTTAATGAAGGGAGATGTTATTCTTTTTTATTGAGGGTAATAAAACAGATCAGAGCTAGAAATTGTTGAAAGAACTCCAAAATTTTTTCTTTTTGTAGGGTAAGAATGGATTGCTTTCTGTGATGAATTGGGAAAGTGTTTTCGAAACAAAATCCTGAATAAATAGAGTTAGAAGGGTTGAGATTTTGTATTTTTCTAGAATAGTATTTGCAATACGCTCCACCACTTAAACCATATATGAATGGAATAGCTTTTTATGTTTTTTAAAAAAAGTTACAAACAAGGCAAATGATAGCAAAGGTGTAACTCAAGCAAAGTAGTAAGCTGTTATTGTCGTGGAATAGACAAGCTGTTTGGAGACAGATTCGAAGATTTAATAACAAAACTGGTAGAGAGTTAGCTGAAGTGTAAAGTGTTAAGAGTATAATCAGGGATCTTATTGAATAATTGTTCAATTAAAGGGACTGTGAAACTGCTGGATGAGATGCAGTTATAGTTTTCAAGTGTTTGGACAAAGCCCGACCTAGTCAGACTAGGACAAATTAGTGAAAAGTTCTTCGATGCATATAGTAGAATGTGAAGTTTGCATATCCGAGCTACTCCAGGTTACAGGATAAATGTCCCAGCCCTTACCATAGTTATTATTGCATAAACAAAAAACATTTCGGAAATAAAGTTGTGGGGCTATAAACTAATTTCATTATCCCTACCCTACACCATATACTATGGTAATTGGGTTTTTGATAATATATATATATATATGATTCAGTGACACCTACGGCCTAACGACTTCGACAATTGCGGAACTAGCCAAACGTTACACCCATGCTCAATCCCTTAAGAGATGGGATGGAAACAAAGGATGCAATCTTGCCAGGATCACCCTCGGCGACCCTGGGAAGCTGGCGCCGAAGAAATATTTGGCGATGACCAGGAACTGACAGTCTACTGTCAACTAAGGAAACACCTCCATACTATGGGGCTAGTGGACACACCCCTATGCAGGATGTGTGAACAGGAAAATGAAACTGTCAGGCATATCTTATGCGAGTGTCCGGAGTTATCGTCAATAAGAGAGTGTGCGTACGGTGAGTCTTGGCCTACACCTGCCGATATAAAGGAGATGTCTCCTAGTGATCTGTCCACCTTCCTGGGAAGGACAGGATTGACGATGACCTAGGAGGACAACTCCTTGGGAGGATGTACAATGGGTCACGTGTGGCCTAAGTTCTGTGAGCCTACACTCACCCTCCCTACTCTACAGATACAGATACAGAAGTACGAAGCAAAATTTTAATTTCAAGATTTCATGTTTGAAAAGAAAGGGCAGTAGACGGTTTCCACTTGCTTTAAATGCTGGAGTCTACAGACAATGAAGTCTGTGAGACCATTTTTTATGTAACCTAATAAATTATGTGATATCTACTTACTTCAAACAATAATTCAAAAATATTAGGTAATCTTGATGTAAAATCGAAGTATTGCACGTACTTATTTGTTTAAAAATTTTATGCTGGCCCCGATTTCCCCTAGAGGAGATATCATCGTGATATTTTTTGGGAAGAAGCAACACTTTACGAAAGAATAAATATCGCAGAATATTGTGGAGTTTTCATTGGTAAACACTTGAGGATTCGTTTGCTATTGTGAAGGTTTTGTTGTCTATTCAGGGTGTCTTGCAACGATGAGTCAAAGATTATACCATTATTTTGTTTTCTATGTATTCTACATACATGTGGAATACATTTGATTAATATCACTGAAAAATCCTCCAGTGATATACAAATGGGATTTGGATTAGACAAGTGCAAAACCTTGAATATCGAGAATGGTGAAATCGTTAACGGAGATATGTTACTACCCAATGGGAACATTATAAATGCCATGCAAAATGGTGAAACCTACAAAGATCTAGGAATTCAGCAAGCTAAGCTACTGGACCGAAAGCAAGCAAAAAACAAATAAAGGGCCAGCTCACTAAAGGATAATTACTAATTGAAATCCCATTTAAGCGCAGGAGATCTCGTCGAAGTAATCAACATTCACGCCATACCGATCCTGACATACTCATTTGAAATTCTGGAGTGGACAAAAACAGAGCTGGAAGATATTTAAAAAACAACGCGTAGGTACCATAATGACCAAACAAAAATGTCACCACCCGATTTCATTAGTTATTAGGACCACACTACCACGTAAAGAGGGAGGCAGTGTAACGGAGATAGTTAATTTACATAATAAACAAATATCGGAACTCCAGGCGTTATTTACTGGCAAGGCCCAAACATGAGTTGGTCGCAAAAACAGATAAAAGCTATTCCCCCTTATATCTTATGAGACAAATCGACAGAGGATGGAAAACTATTTTCAGAAACAGAAGGATTTATGCACAACACTCGAACTGTAATTACAATGGCTCTAAAAAAACGTAACAACACCGTGACGGACAGGGGGACAAGTGCAGAAGGTGTCGATACAACACATTACGTCGGGATGTTCAGCCATAGCTAAAATATTAACTCTTAAAATAAGTCCAAAATGACGGTTTTACTTAAAGCATTTCGATATTTGTAGTTTTTATCGTATAGGTACCTGCAAAGGGCCTCTTTCACCACTTTAAGCAATTTTGGGTTACTACTATTCAAGTTCTAAATGAAGTTAGTTAGTCGTTTTATTTCATCATTACCTACCTACGCGGGCAAAATCAACTTTGCAGCATCATCCATGAGGAGTTGGCGAGCAAATTTGGATGAGTGAACACCTACGCCTAATAACAAGTACCATCCGCATTCAGAGGGTATACTACGATGGACAGGTGGCGAATAACCAGCCTTATATTGTTATTATGGATGAAAGAGCTGACTCGCTTCTTGTATGTTGTTGTACACTAGAACAACAATATTTTAGACAAACTCAACGAGAAAATTGCAAAATATACCGATCTTGCGATTAAGTTAGGACAGATGTGGTAGAAAGAGAAACTAGAGTTTGTGCCAGTCATTGTTCCATCTACGGAACTAATTCCCACAACATTACAAGACAGCCTCACTGAACGAGGTCTGCACAAAAACACATACGTGGATCCACAGAAGGCTGCTATTTTGAATACTTGTCATACTGTTAGTAAATTTCTAATTATGTGACTCTGAGCCCAATCCCATTTTCGTTTACACACGCTCGGGATAGGTGAACATTACCAGCAAGGGCTGAGCAAGTGTAAATTTGAAATAGTGCTATTAATAATTTATATACAAAAAAAGTTCATACACTCATCCAATTACAATAAAATAAGTATAAAGTGATATCAATGATATCCAATTAACTGGGAAATAAAAATTACCATATGGTCACAACAGAACTGATCATCGGTCACGTTTTGTAAAGTTAAATCGATTTAGATAATATTCGGGAATTCAGAATAAATATAAACTTCTTATAACTAATAATACTGATAAATGATACGTGACTTGTTACAAATTTGTTTTCCCCAACACACAGTTCAAGCGGAGTGTACGATATTGATAAACCCAGTTGCTCTCTCCCTACAGTATGGTATATAAAACGCATAAAATTCTTGAATATTAAATGTGTTAGTTTTGGAATTATTTATTTTGTTTTAGTTGGTTGATAAATATTTGCAAGTAAGTATTTTGCTATAAATTGACTGTAAGATTAAAACGAACTGGTAGATTTCTTGATAACTAAAATGTTTATATAAACATAGGTAATGAGACTTCCATATCATTTGCCACTTAGTATTTTCATTTGGGGAAAAACGTGCAAATATACAGGATGTTTCTATATTTATGAAAAAAATGGCCCATATAAGATTTTGATAGGTCTTTCCTACGTCAAAATTTCCTCATCCCACCTCCTTCCCAAATATCAGTTCTAAAATTGCAGAATAGGTAGGTATAACTTCAGTTCAGATGAAAACTTGAAATTTTTGTAATTTCCTAGGTTAGAAGGAGGTGCAATTGTCAACCCTCAATTTACTTGATATCACATATTTTTATTTTAAATTGAGATTTCTGAAAATATAAGATGAATATAATTTGAAATCTCTGCTGATCTGATAGATTTTTTATGAAGTTTTCATCTTGAACTGATAGATTATGTGAAACCTTGTTCACCAATGCTTAGTTCACTAATGACTTCAAACAACACTGGTTGTTCCCGGACATCTAAAGAGGTGAGGGTTGAACAAGATATTCTGGATGAAATGAATCAACACCCTAAATATCGGCAATATATTGGAGTTTTTAAAAAGAGATATCCTCTATTTCCAAAAATTATTATTTTTTCTCTTATTTTTTGGGAATGAAACCACAATAATGATTTTTATGAACAGAACTCTGGTCTTGCCATGGGCTCTTGCCTCTCACCAATTCTATCGAATATTTACATGGAATATTTTGGAGCCGTAATAGTAAATAATCAAAAATTAAAACCAATTGTCTGGTGGAGATAGGTAGACGACATTTTTGCAATATGGCCTTATGACTTAGTATCTCTGAATGATTTCTTAACGTATATAAATGAAGGAGAAAATCTATAAAATTTGAAATTGGAATTGAAAATAACAATTTTTTGCCATTTTTAGATGTTCTTATCAATAAAACACCTACAGGGTATGAAACAAGTGTTTATCGTAAGCCAACACACACTAATAGGTATTTGAATTTTGAATCAAATCATGCTTTAAGCGTTAAAAAAGGGGTAGTAAAATCTTTATACGATAGGGCCAGAATCATTTGTTCTAATGATAATCATTTCACAAAGGAGAAAACTCTACTAAAAAATGTTTTAAACGCCAATAATTACCCGGCAAAATTTGTAAATAAAGAAATTAAGAATATATAGAGAAGGGCTCATTGTTAATACCCCATAATAATCACAATAATATTAATAATTCAACTAACATAATTTTTAAAAACAAAACCGTATGTTAGGGGTTTATCAGAAAGAATTGAGAAAATTGGTAATCAATTCAATATTCGAACTAGCTTCAAATCAAAAATTCAAAACAAAACCAAAAAATGAGCAATCTTCAAGAAATAGCATATATTATTATCAGATATCTTGTGAATGCGACAAATTCTATTTAGGTGAAACATCTAGACCATTGAAAGTCCGAATAAGTGAACATAAAAAATGTATCGAAAATAGGGAGTTCCTTAAGTCAGGTATTTGTAAACATGCTTGGGATTCGACAAAAATAATATTGAAAGAGCCCAATAATAAAGGACGAAAAATCAAAAAAAGTGCTTTAATACAACTAAATGCAGATAAATGTGTAGTTAGTATTTCAGCCGAATGTAGTCAAATTTGGTTACCAATGCTAGAGAGAGAAATTTCCAATAATCAATTACCTGCGTTATCAGGATAGAATCATAAGTTTTTATCCAGGTTTTTTTATGATTTATCATTGCAATAGTTGTTGATCAATACACACTTTAATACACAAAAAACACTAAACTAAGTCATACATATTTTGAAAACAAAAATAATCATACACAAAAAAGTAACAACAAACGCGTTTTATCAACAACATTTCCAAAATGAGCGAAAAAAAGCGCTATCCCAATAAAAACCGTTCCCGGAACGTGCAGTTCACTGGATTCCATTTCTAGTAGACTATCATATCTTTGGAATGTCATAAAATAAAATATTCATTTCACATTTTACCAGAGATGTGGTCTACGATGAATGGACCTAAATAAAATTTGACAACAAAGTTTTGTAGTCTTAAACTTCAAAATATTATTTATTGTCTAGCTGTCATAATATAATAAAAATAAAAAAAAATTATTGTGGTTTTATTTCCGAAAAATAAGAGAAAAAATAATGTACTCCTTTATTTCGGCCCACAGTGTATACCTTTTTGTAACTGAAAAGTCATGAATCTCCAAATAATCAATTACCAGGTCTATTCCTGCGCTCAAATATTACGATTATTTTAATGGTCAGTACGCAAGTACTAGAGTAAGTATTAGAAGAACATTCTACGGCAGTCAGACTCATACTAAAATATTTCGAACTTCGGAGCGTCTAAGCAATTGTTTCACAGGAATAGTGACCTTTGAAGGTACAATAGCGTCAAAATATTAGCAGTGCCCGTTATACCCCATAGCCCGATATGCCCTGGTCTCCCTAACAACTTTATTCTACTAAACTCAATATTTAAAAAAATATTTGATATTACATATTATTGCAAAATGCCATAATTGAACTTGATAAAATCCGGCCCTTTTTTTAAGTATATTCTATGGAAGTAATATTATTTCCGTTACCTTCATGTACAGGATGATTCAACAAAGGGGCACTTGATATGACATTTGATATGGTTAGTGCAAGACTTACAAAATTAGGCTTTGAGAAAATTTCATTATTGATTTTGAAAACTCATCAGATACTCAGCCTAATTGAAAAGACCTTGAGTTGTTTTTCCGTTGGTCTCAATTTATTATACACCTCTACAACAGGTTGGTAGTAATTAAAAAGTTCAACAAATTGATAGTGGAATAAGGCTACGCAAATCATTATCACCAAAGTTTCCTTCAGTTTCCTAATATTTGTAGTGTTTCAAAAAATATAGATGAATTAAAAATATATCTTGAGGAACTTGAGACATGTTTCGAGTGCATAGTTTTAACAGAAACTTGGCGGGTCCCAGATACGTCCTTCCTCAACATGGCCAACTACACAACCCCATACAATGGAGGTAGCTTTAACCAAAATGATGGTGTTATCGTCTTTGCAAAAACAAACTCATACCATTCGCATGAACATATTCAGATAAACGGAGGTATATTATTGAAAATTGTAATGGTTATGGATAAGTTGAGTTTTTGCATTTTAGCATTCTATAGATCTCCAGCAAGTCGAATTGACGACTTTCTTGACCAGCTTGGGGATATTCTAAATAAAGAAAGTAATCAACATGATTATAGCTTATTTGTAGGTGACATAAATATCGACTTGATGAAAATAACTGAAGATTCAAGAAATTATCTCGATATGATGAGTGAGCATGGCTTTCAATCAACTATTTATACTACAACAAGAGCGAGAAATGGATCTGAATCATGTCTTGATCATATATTCATTAAAACAAAACAACAAAACTTCAATAACATATTACCTCTCACTATATCAACATCAATTACGGACCCCTACATAACATTGTTACAAATTGTACTGGATGAAACTAAAAACAATTCAAATAACAAAAAATATTTTCAAAAAGTGGACGAACAATTATTACAAGAAGCAATTAATAGTTTAAGTTGGAAAAATGAATTGTACCCAATGCATGATATCGAATCGACAACAGAAAAATTCATCAACATCATAAACACATGTGTACAAAAATCAACTCAATACTTCAAATTAAAAAATAGTCAACGTAAAAGAAAAAATTGGATAACAAAATCATTGATAAAACACATCAACCAAAAAAATCATTCATTTTTATTATGGAAAGAAAATCCAAATAATGTAAAATTGAAAAATGATTATTTAACGAAAAAAAAGAAGCGGGAAAGAAAATAAAGACTGCCAAAGAAAATTATTATAAAAAATTAGTTGAAAAAGAACAAAATGCAAGTAAAAAACTCTAGAACACTGTTAATGAAATTTTGAATATCAAGACAGGAAGAATAATGAATAATATTAGGAATGAAAAAAATAAGATCGTCACAGATCCAAAAGAGACTGCCAATATATTTAACAACTTTTTCGCGAATGTGGGGGAAACTTTGGCAAAGAACATACGACAAAATCCCAATTACAAAAGTGAAAAATATATAAATAAAATTTCACTTTTTCTTATACCAACGAATACTACTGAGGTTGAAAATACAATAATTAGCTTAAAAAACAAAAAGGCTCCCGGGCTTGATGGAATAAAAGCTGAAACTCTAAAGATTATTGCAAAATTCATATGTGAACCTTTGACGGACATCATAAATAAATCCTTCGAATTAGGCATATTTCCTTCGATTCTAAAGAAATCTCTCATAACTCCAATTTTCAAAAATGGGGATACAGAAAATATTTCAAACTATAGGCCTATTTCACTTCTATCTTCAATAAGCAAAGTCTTTGAAAAAATTATAAAAACAAGACTTACGACATACCTATCAAATTATAATTTGCTGTCGACATCCCAGTATGGATTTAGAGAAAAAAAAATCTACCAATGATGCAATCCATTCCTTGACAAAAACCATTTACGAATCTTTGGACTCAAGCACTCCATCTATTGGGGTTTTTTTGGATCTAAAAAAGGCCTTCGATACTGTCGACCACTCCATACTTTTAGATACACTAGAAGATATGGGTGTAAGGGGTATAGCTCATAATTTATTCAAAAGTTATCTAACAAGCAGAACACAAAAAACTAAATTCAAAAATCATATGAGTGAAGAGATCAACATTAAATGTGGTGTACCTCAAGGAACAGTATTGGGGCCGGTGTTATTCGTAATTTACTTGAATAATCTATTTGAACAGGAAACAATTGGAAAAATAATCAGCTTCGCGGACGATACTGTGATTTTTTTACAAACATGATGACTGGTATAATCTCAAACTAAATATTGAAAATGATCTTGGAAAGCTCAAAGACTGGTTCGACAGCAGATTACTTTCAATAAACTTTGATAAAACTGTATATTTACCCTTCAGTAGTCATGAAACGTCTCTGCCAAAATACAATCTTAATATCCAACAAGATTTTTCAATAAAACCTGCAAAAAGAATTAAATACTTGGGTATTTATATTGACAATCACTTACGATGGAACCGTCATATGGAATATTTAACTAAAAAGCTTCGGCGTATCCTATTTCGATTTAAGCAAGTAAGCCAATGTTTGAGCTTTAAATGTAAAAAAATACTGTACCACAGTTTGGTTGAGTCACACCTCAATTATGGCATTATTGGCTGGGGAGGAGTTTCAAGGAGCTATCTAAATGCCCTCGAAGTGTCTCAAAGGCGATTCCTCCGAATGATTCTCAACAAACCTACAAGATATTCAAGCTCACTACTCTATACTGAAACACAAATATTAGATGTTGGACAATTATACATTATTCAGATAGGATGCCATCAATATAAAAATAAATACAAACTTACCACTCACAATCATAGATACGCGACAAGATCGAATAATCAATACTGTATACCAACAGCTCTTAAAACAATAGGTCAAAAAGGTTACTCCTACCTAGCACCCAAATTATTCAGGCAACTACCACAGAGAATTATCGATGAAACTTCTTTTAAACGCTTCAAAACCCAACTAGTAACATTTGTTAAAGAAACAGACAAAACAAAAATACACAAAATGATAGAATGCTGAATCAAAAACAGAAAAGAGTAAACTCATATACGAAATGTATGTCTGAAAAACAATCACGTAAAAATGGATTTATATTGTTTTTTAACTGCATTTTTTGTTTTTTCTTTTTTTAAATTTTGACACACCAGCCTATATTCACCACATACAAGTATGTACAATACTTCTGTGGATGTCTAGATGTTTATTCAATTTTATTTATTTGTATTTTATCACTGTATTTGTTAAATTTATGAATAAACGTTATTATTATTATTAGTTTCCTATGATTTTCTGGAATTTTCTGTAACCTCTACATTGAACAAGCACTTCGATGGAAATCGTCGGAAGATTTCCATTGTTTTCAATACAACGTAATAAGTGCTGATGACAATTTAATCATAAACGATAATTATCATTAGGTGCAATATTTACCAAACGAAATCGTTCCCCGAACACCACTGAAAGTTCTCGTATCTGATAATTTACAGATTTTTACTGTTGGGTAAGGGGATTTTAATCCTAGAATTATTTGAATTACAAAAATTTAAAACTGGACCATTATTTTTCTTTATTTATTCTACTAACTAGCGAATTACTTTCTGGAAATATATACTCGAAACACTTTAACGTACTGAACGATCAAAATATGTTTATGAATTTGTTGTCAAAGTGACACCACTTGTTTGAAAAACGCCTACCACGACAAATGAATTTTAAATTGGATATAACGATAATGACTTCGTAGCCTTCCATCACCATGAAAGTATCGAATCAGCAATTTGTTAAGCTTTTTAATTACCTACTTTCAACCTGTAGAGGTGTATAATAACGAAAAAGTAACTGATGGCCTTCTTCATGAAACTAAGGCTGAAGAGTTTTTGAAATCAATAATGAGATTTTCTTCAAGCCAAAATGTAAGTGTGGCAATAACCATATCAAGTGCCTGTACATGTTACGAAATGAAATAATATCACTTATTTGGAATGAATTAAAAAGATATCCTGATTCTATCAGCCTAACTTGAATTACAATATACAAATATGTCCAAAAGTTTGGAATACGTACAAATAATATATCTACGCCTATGGTGGTTTGAAAACTGTTGTCTATATAATTTTGGTATTTACACATTATTTCGGTTCTTTAAGTTTCATTCGAGTCGTTTAAAAATGCCTAGAAACCTGATATCTCATTTCGATAGATCTAGAGTAATTGCATTGTTACAACAGGGCTTTAGTGATATCGCCAATATTATCGGCGTCACACAGAGTGCTGTATCGAAGATATTCAAAAAAAATTTCAAGACACAAATGACGTTAAGGATCGCCCCAGAAGTGGCATAAATCGATGTACAACAGCTGCACAAGACCGGCAGATAACATTGATAGCTCGAAGAAATCGTCTGGAATCTACAAGTGGTATTTCCAGAGAAATTGTTAGGCTTGGAGGACTGAATATTTCACAGCAAACAATAACACACAGACTAAATGCAGTGAATTTGTATCGTAGAAGAGCCTTACGTGTTCCCAAACTAAACTATCAACACAAATTTGTAAGGTTGCAATGGGCTCGAGAAATGGTACATCATGGTCCTAACTGGAATAACGTGATGTTCTCCGATGAATCAAAAATTGGCTTGGTTTCTGATTCGCGAAGAACACTAGTTTAGAGGGCCTCAGGACAACAAGCCCGACTAGAAACAGCCCAATCGCGTGTCCCATTTGAAGGTGGGAGTATTATGGTTTGGGGTGGTATTATGAGTGGCACACGGACGCCTCTACTGGTTCTGGAGAGAAGGGTCACTGGTGCTGTATGCTATACATAGAGGAGGTTTTAAATCCTGTCGTGCGTCTATTCCGAGGGGCAGTAGGTGATAGATTTGTGTTTATGTATGACAACGCACCTCCGCATCGAACAGTAGCAGTACAAAATTTTCTGGGAGAAGGAGAAATATCCACAATATGGTGGCTCTCGAATTTCCCTGATATGAACGTAGTTGAACATGCCTGGGACATTCTCAAAACACGCATTAAGAAGCGAAACAACCCCCCTATTACACTGCGAGAACTAGAAGATGCTGCTCGTGAAGAATAGGAGAGAATTCCGCAAGCCCAGCTCGACCATTTAATCGACAGCATGCCAAATCGCCTACAGTCATGCATATAGGTCAATGGAGGAAATACTGATTATTAATTTTATGAAACAATATTTTTCTTATACTAATTTTATTTTAAATGTAAGTGGTACATTGTAAATTTTTCACTCCAAAAGAATAAATCATTTTTGTGCATATTGTTTATCTGATTTTGAGATTTTGTTAGTATTGGTGGAAGTTGTGGCAAAATGATGTTCAATTATTCAGAAAATTTTCCATATAAAAACTAAAAAAAAATGAATTATTCCAATATTCCAATCTTTTGGACATATGTGTATATTTTTCAATGATAATAAAAAAGATGGGAAATAAAATACCCTTTTGGGGGCCGGAACCCTTTTGTGGAATCAGCTCTAATGTAATATTGGAAGAAATAGGTAAATCCCAGAAAAAGAGAAGATCTGACCATTGGAAAAATCTAGTAGGGCTTAGACAATCAAGGATTCTGCTGGGTGACTAAAACATGTTAAGATGGAATGAATCCATGAGTTGAAATAAAACTCCGCTGAGAGCTTTTACAGGGATCCTAACCGGACATTGTCGCCTGAATGGGCACCTGAAAAAGCTTAACAAAGTTGAGAAAGGAGAATGTAGATTTTGTGGCATGGAAGAAAAAACCTCCAACCACATACTTTCTAACTGCACAGCTCTCCAGAATCCTAGAGCACAACACCTGGGAGATTACTAGATAGAAGAGGAACATTTACCTAAGCTGAAGTCTGCAAATATCGCGAATTTCCTCTGGGAAATAGGACTAGAGGAGCTGCTAGTTTCTGAGACTCTTTTCAGAAACTAAGTAGAACTAAGGGGGGACAATGGATCTTTTAGGTCTCAGTGAATGTCACCCCAAAATACATACATACCTACAAGTCTGGCAATAACCGTATCAAATGTAATATCAAGAGCCGTTGAACCACATCGTACATGCTAGAAAAGAAAATAATATCACTTATATAGAATATAGAAAGTTAAATTACAATATTTTGCAGTAATAATAAAAAAAATGTTTTGAACGATTTTTGGTATCACTGTGTATGCTTGTATGGTGCTATAAAAGGAAATGCTCATTTTAATTTCCAAAATGAAGATGTGACCTTTGGCACGTACCAATAAGCTAGCAGTGTGCCAATGAAAACCACTTAAGGTCGGTCTCCTTCAGAGGAAGCCAATGAAAACGGGGAGTGGAGACGTGCCAATGCCCTCTCGCGGCTTCAGTTGTGATTCAGACTGTCTGACACTTTTTTTTTCGGACTGATATGACAAACTCATGTTTGAATGGGTCCTAACCAGTACCCAGACAGTGTTGGACTCATCCCCAAGGGAATGCCTACCAACCAAATCCACCTAAAGCTGGCTGTTACTCCCGCCTCGGAATCACTATCACTACTGTCTGCTTTCTGCTTCCTCCCACTTGCTCAGACTCGACCCCTCTGAGGGGTCCAGAGGGTACCTCTCATTTTTTCCATCTCCGTCTATATCAACTCCCTTCCGTCCCCCACTACAATCTGCCTTTCCTGGCTTGTGTCCCCTTTCTCCGCATACCCCACAAAGGAAGGCTTGCCGACAATCCCTGGCCGTGTGCCACACGCTCTTACATAGCCAGCATTCCCTAGTCTTCTCCACTCTCCTTGTCTTACATCCCGCTACCTGGTGGCCCTTCACTCCACATCAACTTCTCCAATATCCTTCAGGATTACCGCCTTATTCCTGACCTCCTTTTCCCTATCTGTATAAATTGCCACCTTCGTCCCATCTGCTCTCAACCACGAGATCATCTTCCTCAGCATCTCCATCTCCACATGCTCAAGCCTGTGTAGCCCAACGCTGACCTTGCTCCCCACTTCCTCAAACAGTCGACTTATCATATCAAACACCTTCTTCTCATCCCTACAATCACTCTCCATTCGACAGATCAACTCCTCCGCGTTCACCCTTGTACCTTTTCTTTCCGTAGTGCGTACCTCCTTAACCCACTACATTTCCTCTCCTTTTTCAACTAGCATCGGGTACCTGTCCCTAAACATCTTCTGTATCCCCTTCTACATTCCACTGTCTTCCTTAGTCACCCATACCACATTTATCATTTCATCCACTAAAATTGGATTTCCCACCTTCACCTCTCTTCCCTCCCTCTTTTCATCTTCCCAGTCTTTATCTCTAATCTCCTTCCATCCATCCCAGTCTATTTTCCCCTCCTTCCATCGTGTTTGCATTCTCTCCTTCCTACCTTCCTCTCTCCTCAACCTCTCTAATTCCCTGACCCGACCCTCAGCCACCTTAGCCTCAGCCACCTCAGACTGTCTGACACTTGCATGTACTTTCAAATGCAGTGGACGAGCGGGAAAGTTAATAATTTCAAAATTAAATCGCTTTCAATCGATAAAAATCAAGTTGCCTGCCTAATGTCAATTGAAATATGAGTTGGCGTTTTGTCCTATACACCGAATTCCAAATAAAGAAATTTCAGAATTAAATTATGGCTACTTGAAGTGAAACCCAGCGCTAAAGAATTTCAATTTCCATGAGATGTGGAGATATAACGAGAACTTATCAACAGAAAATGCAATTTTCTCAATGCAAAGTATCCAGACAGATCCATCAGTCGATCAACAGTCATTTGAATTTAAAAAAAAATTAGAGAAGCTGGTTTTGTTGAGAATATTCAAAATGCTGGACGGCCTAAGATATAAGGAAACGTGAAACTTGATGAAATCAGGTGTTGAAGATAATTATTATAATACTTCACGCCAAATCGTGGCAGACACAGGTATGGTTTTCTTCACGATCTAATAAACTGACTTGACTTGACTTAGGCTTCAGACGCAATAAAATTACAAAACTTTTCGGATATACCGCGCACAGCCGTACTATACCCGATGAAGAGTAAATTTATAATGAGAATGACCCAAACGCCTTATAGAGTTTTCAGGAAATCAACAAAATAAATACGACCCTGTTACCACTAATACTTTTATGACTTTATTGCATGTCATTATCCCATCTTAGGTCAAGTCAGTTTCTGAGAGCGTGAAGATGGCTGGTATTACATATTCTGGAAAACGGAAAGATCCATTCGTACAGAATTCGGATACTCCATGAACTCAACGATGATGATCCTAATAGCCATGCACTGTTGTGGTATTTTGCAGGATTTATGTAACCGCAATCCTCGTTTAATCACAAATTATGTTTTGTGATTAAGCCACATTTTGCCTCAATGGTTCAATCAATCGTCAAAATTGTAGATACTGGATGGCTGAAGGTCATTCTCAACACTCTTAGAAAATGGGACGCACACGAATTCCCACTCTACCTGTGTCATAACTAGGGTACGTTAAGCTGTCACTCGAGTTCCCCTCAGGGTGAAAACTGACCTGTTTAACAGGTGTTTATTAGGGCAGGGATGAGTTGCGCGCAGCGGTCATTTTCTACCTGAATACGAGTGAGAACACCAAAATTAGGAGCCGAATTGCGCGCAACAAGATAAACACAAAATCAAGGAGATTAAGGAAATATAAAATAAATTGAATGGTGAAGGTATTTGTACATTTATTTCGAGAATAATAAGACACCTAACCTAACACCGCCAGGGTAAACTATTAGGGCAGTCCCGCTAACAGAACAGATTAATAGTCCATTGAAATGTTACATTTTTTAGGCCTTACCTTGCGTTTTTTAGAGGACGCAATTTTATTTTTTTGATGTATAGTGTATAGGGGGGGTCAGTGTAAAGCTAAAAAGAAGTTTGTGAGGTCGCAACCCTTGTCCCACGGCCGCTATCTCGAAAATAGGGGTTGAAATGGTTTTTACGATATATCTCTTAAACTATTTAATTGATAAAAAAACTTTGCCGACACTTTTTGTTGCAAATTAAATTCTCTACAACTTTCATCCAGTAACTTTTTGTCGTAGAACTATAAATAAAAAAGTTATAAAAGTTATAAGAGAAAAATTTATATTTTTCGATGTAACTTTTTCTTATCATTTTACGAAAAAATGATATTCGACCATTTTTGTAGATCGTTTTTTGAGGAACAACTTTTATTCGCATCATTTTTTATTAAGTCAATAGCTAAGGTTTTACAGCGCTCCGAAGTGAAAGCCTAAGATACAAACAATTCGCCAAGGCAGTGACAAAAAGTACGTTTAACTTATCTTCACTTCCTCCAACACAAGACACAGCTCGCTTTCATACTTTCCGAGTCTACCATCAGGTCCAGTCGTGGCTTGGTAATTATAATGATCCTGAAGACTCGGGCTGGAAAAAATGTGGAAAATTACTGATGCCAGTGCAGAACTCCAAACCTCCAGTACCCCCTGAGCTTCTAAAATTAATATTTAGCAAATGCAAAGGAAACTGTGGAGCGATGTGTGGATGTTGAAAAGCAAGACTGAAATGTTCTGCTGTGTGCTTCCATTGTTCTGGAGAGACTTGCAGCAACGTAATGGAACTCTCAGAATTAATAAATGAAAATGACTTTGATGATGAACTGCCAACATTAACACCCCTTCCTTCTCCAGTTCTCCCACTGGTATTTAATTCAGAGAGCCGATCAGATACTGAGCCGTAGGCTGGTCCATCGAAACGACTGAGGAAGGAGTAGTTCTAATTTAGAAAATCACCGTGGATTATGCCTATTGGAGATACCACGTAAAAAAAAACGCGCCTCTAGACTCTACCTTGTGGGTGGTGGGGAAAAGAGTCAATAATTAATTATTAATAATATTGCAAAATTTGTAATTAAAAAAGTTATAACAAAATAAAAAATAGAAAAAATAAAAACAATAACTGATGACATATTAGTACACACGTATAATATAGGTATAGTTAAGAGTACTTAAAAATAGTACTCACTTCGAAGCGCTGTAAAACCTTAGCTATTGACTTAATGAAAAAATGATGCGAATAAAAGTTGTTCCTCAAAAATTTTTGTTCTCGAATTTCTGAAGATTTTCGCTTATAACTTTTTTATTTATAGTTCTACGAAAAAAAATCACTGGACCAAAGTTGTAGAGAATTTAATTTGCGACAAAAAATGTCAACACATTTTTTTATCAAATAGATAGTTTAAGATATTTATCGTAAAAACCATTTCAACCCCTATTTTCAAGATGGCGGCCGTGGGACAAGGGTGGCGACCCCACAAACTTGGTCTGACCCCCCCTACAAATAAAAAAAATAAAATTGAGTCCTCTAAAAAACGCAACCCCACATTTCAAAGGACTATAAATAAACTGGACGGCGATTCAAGTGCGAGATTAAGATACCTGCAAGTGTCGGACGGAAACTCAAGTGTATTATATTGGTCATTGAGGAACCTGACGGAAATTCGCGTGCACCGAGAAAATGCATGTCTGGGAAGGAAGATTTTAGTAGGGATGTTCTAGTTTATAATAAATAATAAAATAATAGTTCATGAATTACACTATGGTATTCCTTTGGAAAACCGTTCCATTTTTGATGAAAAAAATTGGTCAGAAATATTACAACATTCTTTTAAGCTATACTTAATGGGCAGTCGATTTATTCGTGAACATTTCCTACTATCATAGGCGTACAATGAAAGCTTGCACTGTTAAATTTTCAGTTAGTCGATGTATTTGTGTTGTCGGCAGTCCCCATTACTACCAGTTCCTTTTTTCAAGTTTTTCAAGCATCTTCAAATTTAAATCTTTCAAATTTTTTCCAGAATGAAAAACTCTCTACTTCTGCTATTTTTAATAGCATACATTACGGACACTTGTGGACATTCATGTTCAAGACCAGAGGTGAAGAGGAATGTGGTATATATTTACAGAGCTAAGTCTATAATAAACGTGAAAGTTATGAAATGTTTATATAATGATAGTGTCACTGTATATTACGATATTTCTAACAACTGTTTATCAGCTAGCTCCAACGGGATATTCACTGACAAATATAACAAGGTCCATGATATTAAGAAAGCTCGTAGCCCTGTCGTTTTAAAAGAATACCTAACCAAGGCGGACTTCCTGAAAAATGAAATTTGGTTGAGGTGAGTTATCAATTTTGGTACCCAAGTAATGAATAGGTATTTAAATTTTGAATCAAATCATGCTATAAGCGTTAAAAAAGGGGTAGTAAAATCTTTAAACGATAGGGCCAGAATCATTTGTTCTAATGATAATCATTTCACAAAGGAGAAAACTACTGAAAAATGTTTTGAATGCCAATAATTACCCGGCAGAATTTGTAAATAAAGAAATCAAGAATATAGAGAAAGGCTCATTGTTAATACCCCATAATAATAATAATATTAATAATTCA